>JAJIBD010023918.1:0-138613 GCA_021461705.1 Cryptotis parvus
ATTGTCTTTTTATCTTGGTCACCATTTCTTTGAGGTGCAGAAGCTTTTCAATTTTATATAATCCCATTTGTTTATCTTTGCTTCCCATTTGCTTGGTCAGTGGTGTGTTGTCTTTAAATATACTTTTTAGTTTCGATGTCGTAGAGCCGTTTCTCCTATGTTTTCTTTGATGTACCTTATAGATTCATGTCTGATGTTGAGATCTATAATCCATTTTGATCTGACTTTTGTGCATGGCATTTGGAAGGAGGTCTAAGTTCATTTTTTTTACACGTAGCTGCCCAGTTTTCCCAGCACCATTTGTTGAAGAGGCTTTCTTTGCTCCACTTAACATTTTTAGCTCCTTTATCAAAGATTAAGTGGTTGTATATTTGAGAGTGTGTTTCAGGATATTCAGTTCTATTCCATAGGTCTACGGGTCTGTCTCTATACCAATACCACACTGTCTTAATTACAACTGCTCTGTAGTAGAGCTTGAGGTTGGGGGAAAGTGATACCTCCCATCTTCTTTTTCCCAAGGATTGCTTTAGCTATTCGTGGGGATTATTATTCCATACAAATTTCAGGAGTTTTGTTCTCCTGAAATTTGTATGGAATTTGTTCAATTTCTTTGAAGAACATCATGGGTATCTTTATAGAGACTGCATTGAATCTGTATAAATCTCTAGGGAGTATTACCATTTTGATAATGTTAATCCTTCCAATCCATGAGCAGGGAATGTGTCTCCATTTCCTCAGGTCCTTCTTTCATTTCCTGATAACATTTTGTAGTTTTCTTTGTAGAGATCCTTTTACATTCTTTGTCAAACTGATTCCTAGGTATTTGATTTTCAAGTGCACAATTGTGAATGGGATAGTTTCTTTTAATGTCCCTTTCTTTTCTTTCGCTGTTTGCATATAGGAAGGCCGTTGACTTTTGGGTATTGATTTTGTACCCTGCCACTCTACTATAGGAATGTATTATTTCTAGGAGCCTCTTGGTAGAGAGTTTCGGGTTTTCCAGGTATAATATGTCATCTGCAAATAGTGACAATTTGGCTTCTTTCCTTCCTATCCGGATGTCCTTAATGTCTTTTTCTTCCCTAATTGCTATTGCAAGTACTTGCAGTACTATATTGAATAGAAGTGGTGAGAGTGGGCAGCCTTGTCTTGCCCCCTGATCTTAAGGGGAAGGCTTTCAGTTTTTCCCCCATTGAGAATGATGCTTGCTGTGGGCTTGTAGTAGATGGCCTGGGTTATATTGAGGAAGGTTCCTTCAATCCCCATGTTACGGAGAGCTTTTATCATGAACGGGTGTTGAATCTTGTCAAATGCCTTCTCTGCATCTATTGATATGATCATATGGTTCTTATTTTTCTTTTGTTGATATGATGTATTATGTTGATTGACTTGCGGATGTTGAAACATCCTTGCATTCCCGGGATGAATCCCACTTGGTCATGGTGTATAATCTTTTGATGACTCTTTGGATTCTATTTGCTAGTATTTTGTTGAAGATCTTAGTATCTGTATTCATCAGGGAAGATTGTTCTGTAATTTTCCTTTTTTGTGACATCTCTGTCAGTTTGGGTATCAGGGTAATAAGTGCCTTGTAAAAAGCTATTTGGGAGTGTTTCTGTTTCTTCAATTTGCTTTAAGAGCTTAAAAAAATTGGGAGTAGGTCCTCTTTAAAGATTTTGTAGAATTCCGCCGGTGAATCCATCTGGACCTGGGCTTTTGTGTTTGGGGGAGACTTTTGATGACCGATTCCATCTCATCGATGGGGATAGGTTTGTTGAAGTATTCCAAATCTTCTTGTTGCAGACTTGGGAGGCTATAGGAATTCAGGAATTTGTCCATTTCTTCTAGGTTCTCTTGTTTCGTGGGCATACAGGCTCCTCATAGTAATTTCTGATGAACTTTTGAATTTCTGTGGTTTCTGTTGTGATGTTCACGTTTTCATTTCTGATTATATTTATTTGGGCTCTCTTTTCCTTTTCTTACAAATCTTGCAAGTGGTTTGTCAATCTTGTTTATTTTTTCAAAGAACCAGCTTTTTGGTTTCATTGATCTTCTGGATTGTTTTTTGACATTCCATCTCGTTGATTTCTGCTCTAAGTTTTATTATTTCTTTCTTTCTGCTTGGTTGGGCTCCTTTTGTTGATCACTCTCTAAGATCTTAAGTTGTGAAGTCAGACTGTTTGTGATGGCCTTTTCTTCTTTTCTGATGAATGCTTGAAGAGCTATGAACTTGCCTCTTAACACTGCTTTTTGCTGTACCCACAAGTTCTGGTAATTCCTATCTTCAGTTTCATTTGTTTCCAGGAATCTTTGGATTTCCTCTTTGATTTCTTTTATGGCTTGCTGGTTGTTCAGCAGTGAGCTGTTTTTTTCCAGGTACTTGGTGTTGGTCTCCGTTTTTGTGTACAATTAACTTCTATTTTCAGTGCATAATGATCTCAAAAAATAGTTGGCACAAGTTCTATCTTCTTTATTTTATGGAGGTATGATTTATGGCTCAGCGTGTGATCTATTTTGGAGTATGTTCCATGTGCACTGGAGAAGAAAGTGTATTCAGCTTTTTTGGGGATGAAATGTCCTGTATATGTCTACCAGCCCTCTTTCTTCCATCTCTTCTTTTTAGGGCCAGTATTTCCTTGGTAAGGTTCAATCTTGTTGATCTATCCAGGGTTGATAGAGCAGTGTTGAAGTCTCCAACTACAATTGTGTTGCTGTCAATGTCTTCTTTAAGTTGATTAGTAGTTGTTTTAGGAATTTTGCTGGCCCCTCGTTGGGTATATGTTTAATAGCATGATTTTTTCCTGATATATGCATCCCTTGACTATTAAGAAGTGACCTTCACTGTCCCTTCTTACTTTCTTCAGCCTGAAGTCTATGTTGTCAGATACCAGTATGGCTACCCCAGGCTTTTTGGATGGATTGTTTGAGTGAAGGATAGTTTTCCAACCTTTTATTTTGAGCCTGTCTTTTGCTGCGATTGTTCAGGTGTGTTTCTTGAAGGCAGCATAATGTCGGATTCAATTTTTTGATCCAATTTGCCACTCTGTGCCTCTTAACTGGTGCATTTAGACCACTGACATTGAGAGAGATTATTGTCATGGGATTTTGTGTCATCTTTCTGAATAGGTTGGTTGTTCTTTTGGGTTATGTCTCATCTTATAGATCTTTCAGTCCTTCTTTTAAGGTTGGTTTTGATTTTACAAAGTTCCTAAGCTGTTGTTTATCCAAGAAGTTGTATAACTGTCCTTCAAATCTGAGTGAGAGTTTAGCTGGATAAACAATTCTTGCTGAGGCCTTCATTTCATTGAGTTTTCTTACTATATCCCATCACTGCCTTCGGGCTTGGAGGGTGTCTTCTGAGATGTCTGCTGAAAGTCGAATGGATGATCCTTTGTATACAATTTCCCTCCTTTGATCTTGCTGCCTGAAGAATTATGTCTCTGTCTATGGCATCCATTACTTTGACTAGGATGTGTCTTGGGGTCTTTCTATTGGGGGTGTCTTCTTGCTGGTACGCGTCGGGCTTCTTGGATCTGGATGCCTTCGTTCTTTAACTCGGGAACTTTTCAGCCAGGATGTTTTTAACTGTTTTAATTTCCTTGGTGTTACTTTCCTGTCCCTCTGGGACTCCAATGATTCTTATGTTGTTCCGCCTGGCTTCATCCCATTGTTCTCTGGTCTGTTGCTGATCCATTTTCTGATCTTTTTCCATCTTATGTAGTTCTCTGAGTGCTTTCTCCAGCTCATCATCAGTCTCACTGATTCTCTCTCTTCTGCTGCTGTCATCCTACTATTGAGAGCCCCTATTGTGTTTTTCATTTCATTTACTAATTTTTTAAGCAATGTTATTTCTATTTGCATGGTTCTCATTTCTGCTCTCATTTCCTCCCGTAATTTACTGACTGCCATTTCAACTGCTTCGTTTATGTTCTTATGTATTTTATTGGACATCTGCTCCATTTTTTCGTTGAGCTCCTTAAACATCCTACCAATTTCTTCCCTAAATTCATTGTCAGAGAGATCATGCACATCTGCATTCTTTTTTGAGTGTTCAGGGTTGATTCCTTCATCTGTTCTTCGAACTGGGGATCTGGGCGTTGTTTCCCCATGGTGTTGTGGTGTTCAGGGATAGATTCCTCTAGTGTACTGTTTCTTTTTTCTTGAGGGTATTACCTTCCCTTGGTGTTGAATTTCCTTGTTTTTGTATTAATAAGTGGCCGCCCCGGCCAGCCGCACACCCCAGGGAGAATACCTGAGGTGGAGCCAGGCTGGTGTGAGAGTTCAAAATGTCCATTTACTTCCCCAAATGGTAACACTGGTGGATTTTATTTACTTATTAATTAAATTGATTAATTATTTTTATTTTATTATACCACCGTGAGATACAATTACCAAGATGTTTATGTTATACAATTACCAAGATGTTTATATTTGGGTTTTGGTCATACAGTGTTCCAGCACCCATCCCTCCACCAGTGCCCATTTCCAAGCACCAATGCCCCCAATTCCCTCCCTCCTCCCCTAGCATGACTCTATGACAGGTTATTTATCCCTTTTCTTTCTCTCTCTCTCTCTCTCTCTCTCTCTCCACACACACACACACACACACACACATCCTTCTCTTACATACTGTGGATTGCAATACATACATTTAGAGGTTATCATGTGTATCTTTTGCCTGTATTCAATGCTCAGTTCTAGGCTGGTATTATCACTTTTGACAAATATTAGCACTCTGTTCCATTATATGTCTTACCTAACCTCTGATTCCCACATATTTGTAGTAGATTCCACATTTGATAAGACCTCCTGATCCATGTTTTGAACGGCCTTATTTTAAAATATGAAATAATGATTTATGTCTTCATTAGAAAGGAATTTCAAATCATCACTCCATCACTAGGTTACTAGACATCCCGTTATTCATCGATTTCCTCTAGTTGGCGCCAGTAATATTTCCATTTGACCCTATCAAGTGCCAGTGCAGCCCAATGGCATCTGCTTGCTTCAGGAATATCAAGAGCCCAAACCGCTTCATTAAGGGTCTTGACAAAGAAGTCAATATATACATATCTTGTATTCATATACAAGATATACCGTGAGATATGCAATTACAAAGATGTTCATAAGATGTTCATATTTAGGTTTAGGTCATACAGTGTTCCAGCACCCATCCCCTCCACCAATGCCCATTTCCCACCACCAATATCCCTGATTCCCTCCCCACTTCTCCTAGCCTGCCTCTATGGCAGGTTATTTATTTCTCTTTCTCTCGCTTTCTTTTCCTTTCCTTCTACATTGTGTATTACAATACATACATTAAGAGGTTGTCATGTGTTGCAGGACACCTAAAAGCCTAAAAGCCTCTGCATCTGCCCTGGATTGCCTCCCTGCAAATCATTCTCGTATATAAGGGGTAGTTTAAATGTGGCAGTTTATCTAATCATATATTCTGTACTGTCTGGTATAAATATTCTCTCATGCTACCACAATCATCGTGGGACTAGCTAGATCTTACCAGCATATTTGCCTGGCCAGGTTGGATCTCCAAGTAATTAGACCAGAGAGAAATACTGTTTGCCTCCAAGCAAGCAAGCATGGCGCCCTGATAATTCAAAGGCAACTAAAATACAAAGCTACCTTGAAGTAGAGGAGACTCTTGTGAAGGCTTGGAGAAGTATTTAACTAGCATTAGTATTAGTCTTTGATACAGAGACACACCATCTCAGAAACCCCCTCTCTACCCTATAAAGACATTTCCAGGCAGATCTTGGCTCAAAACATTAGCATATAATAGGGCCTACGTGAGGTGCTGGGAGAAATTACCTAAGGGCATTTGACCTTTCCTGCTTCCCATAATAGTGGGAGGTCTGAGTTGTAGGGGTATAAAACCAGACTGCTTCCTATCTCTTTTTGGGCCTCTCTCTTTGTGAGCTCCACACCCTTCTTGGGAGTCTTGTCTTTGTCTTTTCTCTACAGGGCCTTTACATGTGGTGGCCGCCATCTTGGTCTCCACGTGGCTGGGGTTTTAGCTGGGAATCCTAAGCACCGGATTTTTCCTATTGCTGATTTGTATGCCTGAACCTGTGATAAGTAAAGCCTTTTAAAACTGCATTGGATTCCTGAGTCTTCATCCATTCCCCACCAGCTTAGGAGGTAGAAGGGAACTCCCTTCCCAGCACTGTTGGGGACCCCATTGGCCTCCCAGTCAGTCATGTGCATCTTTTTGCCTGTATTTAATACTCAGTTCTAGGTTGGTATTCAGAGAGATGTTTGTTCCATTGATAGTGAATGGGGCCTCAGGAACTAGTTCATTCTTCATGAACATTGTTTTCTTTAGATTCAGCTGTAGACCTATCTTTCCACATTCTCGGTCAAAGTCAGCCAGCATTTGTGCCGCTTGGCTAATGTTTGGTGTTATTAGAACGATGTCATAAGTGAAGCAGAGGTGGTGTAGTTGCCGACCATCTATCTTCACTCCCATTCCTTCTCATTCTAATTATTGCATGATGTTCTCGAGGGTGGCACTGAAGGGTTTTGGTGAAATGCTATTACCCTGTTGGACCCCCTCTTTTCACATTAATGATCACTTCTTTGTAGAATGGTGAGATCCTGGTGGTGAATCTGTAATACAGCTCACAAAGGATCTTGATGTATTGGGTTTGAACACCCTGTTTGGCTAGGGCTTCGATGACTGCTTCAGTCTCCACAGAATCAAGGGCTTTCTGTAAATCAATGAACGTGAGACAGAGCGGCATCTTGTACTCCCTACAAACCTCGATGAGCTTGGTTACTGTGTGGATATGGTCTATTGTGCTGAATCCTTTCCGAAGCCTGCTTGCTCGCATGGTTGTCCTTCATCTAGTGTTCTGCTAATCCTGTTCAGGATGACTCATAATCAGCAGTTATGTGTACCTAGGTCGAGAAATCAACATGATGAACGACCTAAAACCTGAGCTGCGCAGGAGGAAGAGAGCGGCATGGAATGCCTTCAAAGGCATCGAAGAAAGAGCTAAAAGGACAAAGAACCTCAGGCTCTGGGCACATCTCTTTGACTCCACCATTCTCCCTGCATTAACATATGCCTCAGAGACCTGGGCCCTACAAAAGCAAGATGAGAATGCTATTCGGGTCTCCCAGAGAGGAATCGAAAGAGCTATGCTTGGAATATCACGCCTCACTCAAGTGAGAGAAGGAATCCGGAGTTCTGACCTCCATCGCTATTCCACAATCAGGGACACTGCCTCGTTTGCCAAGGCATCGAAAATCAGATGGGCTGGACATGTAATGCGATTTGGAGACAACTGCTGGACTAGAGCCATTACCGACTGGATCCCACGGGATGTCAAAAGATCACGTGGCCACCCACCTACAAGATGGTCAGACTTCCTTGTCAAGACCCTGAAGGAACGGTTTGAGGCTCTTCATATTCCTCACTCAACCAGATGCCATTGGGCTACATTGGCACGTGATAGGGTCCAATGGAAATATTACTGGTGCCTGCTTTAGCAAATCGATGAATAACGGGATTAAAGTGATCAAGTGATCAAGGTTGGTATTAGCACTTTTGGCAATTATTAGGAGACTGTTCCATTCTCTGTTTTACCGAGCCTCTGACTCCCACACGCTTGTGCTAATTTCTATCTTTGACAAGACCTCCTGATCCACATTTCATCTGATCTTGGATATTGGTATCATAATATGTACATATATATATATTTATGTCATGCAAATAAACGCAGTCATTCTATATCTGTCTCTCTCTTCTGCCTAATTTCACTCAACATGATCTTCTCCATGTCCATCCATTTATAGGCAAATTTCATAACTTCATTTTTCCTAACAGCTACATAGTATTCCATTGTGTAGATGTACCAAAGCCTCTTTATCCAGTCATCGATTCTTGGGCACTCTGGTTGTTTCCAGATTCTGGCTATTGTTAATAATGCTGTTATGAACATAAAAGTAGTGATGGTGTTTCCACTGCATATTTTTGGCTTCCCAGGGCATATTCTCAGGTGTTTTATGGCTGGGTCAAATTGGAGTTTGATTTTTAGCCTTTGGAGGAATGTCAATATTGTTTTCCAGAAAGGCAGTGCCAGTCGACATTCCCAAAACAATGGATGAGTGTCCCCTTTCCCCGCATCCATGCCAGCAGTTGTTGTTCTTGCTCTTTGGATTTGTGTCAGTCTCTGTGGTGTAAAATGATATCTCATTGTTGTTTTGATTTGCATCTCTCTCTAATGATTAATTATGATGAGTATTTTTTCATGTCTTTTGGCCATTTGAATTTCTTCCTGGTTGAAGTTTCTGTTCATTTCTTCTCCCCATTTTTTTTTAATTGGGTTGACTGTTTACTTCTTGTTAAGTTCTACCAGTGCCTGATATATCCTGGATATTAACCCCTTGTCAGATGGGCATTGGGTGAATATTCTTTCCCATTCTGTGGACTTTGTTGTATCTTGGTTACTGTTTCTTTTGAGGTGCAGAAGCTTTTTACTTTCATGTAGTCCCATATGTTTATCTTCTAGTTGCTTTGTTAGTGGTTTTTCACCTTTGAAGATGCCTTTAACTTCAATGTTGTGGAAGGTTTTCCCCATATTTTCTTCAATGTACTTTATGGATTCAAGTCTGATATTGAGATCTTT
Source organism: Cryptotis parvus (assembly GCA_021461705.1). NCBI lineage: Eukaryota > Metazoa > Chordata > Mammalia > Eulipotyphla > Soricidae > Cryptotis > Cryptotis parvus. Next base: position 8,649 of record JAJIBD010023918.1, read on the forward strand.
AATCTATTTTGATCTATTTTTGTTCATGGTGTAAGACAGATCATAATGTGAAAATTAAGCTGATTGTTTACAGGGCATACTTGGTACTTTCAAATAAAGACTTTCTATATCAGTGCAATACTGATTACCAGAGGTCGTATTTTTAGCATAATACATAGCATAGTAAAAAGGACTAATGACTCAGGAATATCCCTTTCTTAATTATCTGGAAAAATACTTCCAGTATTTCTGAAAATAGAAGATACTTAGCAAGATAAAGTTTTTATTTTTTTTTTTTGGGCCTTAGGACCTCTACAATAGCTTTAAATATTTGTCTACTCATAAGCTGAAGAAATAACTTTCAACAAGAGGGTATATAATGCATCTTTAGAGGCTTTTGCTTCACAAACCATTTAATGAAATTCCTATATATATTTTACAGCACAGCTATTTCTGACATCATCTATTTATAATTTAATTTCCACTGATGAATAAAATAGTGAATTCAATGCAATGGCAAGTCAGTTTGAATTGGAATATAGGAGGCCTCCCTACATTCCATTTAAAAATTTTTGGGCATGTTGCTTTTGGTATCAACAATAGCTAAAATCACACATTTCAAAATGCATTTTAACTTGAATAAATGCTTTATTTAACTTGAATAAACGCATCACTCCAAAAGTTTTAAGATATCAAATATTGCTGTATTAAGACTAAATATCTTTGCTCATTAAACAAATATATTTTATCTATAATAAAATAAAATTTATGTTAATGATTATGCCCACGTGGTATTTGAAAATATGAGGAAGTTTCTGAATTAATAAAATTTAAATTATGCTTGAGGTAGTTTTAGAGTTAGTGTTTTGATTGTATTCAGTTTGACAGCTTATTATTCATGTGTGGTATATGAAGTGACTTTTTAATTCCTCACAATAGAGCCTATGAAACTTACAAAGCAGATCAAGTTCACAGCAATATATATGCCTACCAGTTTGTTTGGAACTAAGAAAATATGCTACTATGAAAACAATGTTACGTTGTTTATACAGAAAACATCATTGTATGTCTATTATATGCCAGATAATATATGAATAAAAATGATAATGAATGCTTCCTCAATTTACTTACTGCAGCATTGATAGGAGAACAAGTAGAGTGCGTTAGATAACAAATGATAGTGTAAAATATAGGGACCAAGAAATACTTCTGGAATGCAATACTTGGTTAATTTTTTTGGAGGGTGGTTTGAGTCACAACCAACAGTGCTCAGGGCTAACTCCCGGCTCTGTGCTCAGGGATCATTCTTGGTATGATTGGGGGATCATATGTGGTGCTGGGGATTGAACCTCGAGTTGGCCCCTTGCAAAGTAAATGTCCTACTCACTCTTCTATCACTCTATGCCTACCTGGTAACTTAAAAAAATCTTATTTTAAAATGTTTATACTACAGTGTATGGTGTCTCCTCATAAGAGAACAGAGCTCAGATAATGAATAAGAGAATATAGAGAAAGATTTAAGAGTCTATGTCACAAAGATGATTGTTTAATATGCTGAACTTCCTGGATTGTGTTTTCCATATACAACACAAAGTTAAACTGCATTGAAATTATTTGTTAATACTAATCTGATGGGCCGCTAGAGAAGAAAAAAGTCCAATCATTAGATTTACATAGAAAGTAAATCTCAGTATATATTTTTCCCCTATTTCTTATGACTTAAAAATATAACAATGGAAGATTTTCCTTTAGTTTATTTTTTAATTGTTTGGGGGTAAGAAACTAAGACTAAAATAAAAAAGACACCCTTTAGAAGAGGGAGATGACTTGGATCTAATTTCTTATTAGAATTTCCCCTGTGCATTTATTAGACATTGATACCATTTCTACAAAAGGAAATCATCTCCATACTGGGGTCTCCAATAGAATCAGAGGAGAACAGGAGATGTTGATCAAAGCAATGCCTCAGCAAAGTTAAGAAATAAATAGTGTGTGTGGTTAATTATTTAAGGAGGAAGAGGAAGCTAGATAGTATCCCACCTTCCTGAACAACCCTCTTCCTCCTTAAATAGTATGTAAAATACTTTATGTAAAATAATGGTAGAATGAATCCATAAGATATCTTTAGATCAGTAATAATGATCTGATGTTTCTAGTCTATATAAGTTATAAAGAGTTAGATGGCAGGGGTAGAGTGCTAGTACAATGATTGGGCATTTGCCTCGCATGAGACCAACCTGGGTTGGGACTTCGGCATCCCATATGATCCCTTGAGAAACACCAAGGGTAATTCCTGAGTACAGAGCCAGGAGTAACCCCTGAGTATCAGGTAACCCCTGACCTGGCCCCCAAATAAAGAGACGGGGTAAATTAGATCTGTTCCTTTAAAGCTATAGGTAGCTTTTGACTTGTCACAAACAGTGAAATAAAATAATAAATTAATGCTTTGGAAAAACTCGTTTGGTAGCTTTATGGAGGATTAACTGAAGTGATATAGTCACAAAATATAAGAATGCCAAGTAATAGGTAAAGGCATGTATCCAAGGATAAATTCATGTCACTGGAATTATTATGTAATCTCATTACTATTACAGAAAAGATACTTTTTTGTCTTTTGCTTGAATACCACTCCCTATATAGGGCCGGGCCAATCTCTAAACTAATTGGGAATTAGATACTGATTTCTCTGCTGCTTTCCTCTTCTGATATGGATCTCTTCAACAGGTTGATTTCTCTCTTTCCTTAGTTAAGAAACAGATGAAAAACAAAATACCCCTGAAGTTTAAGAAAATGGACTGCCACTTGTATAGGAAGAGAGGTGTCAGAATAACATTGAGTTTTTTAAACTCCTTATGCCCGTTTTCCACTTGACTTTGCTGGAATTGCTCTGATAGAGCAAGTCCACAAGATTTATTGCATTAATGGATATTTAAGGTGTGAGAAAAAGGGTAAAGTTCAGTAAAATTCTAAATTGTAAATTAGGTGATGGAGGTGTCATCCATTGAGAGGCTTATAAAAGGGGATACAGATATTGAGCGTAAACATAAATAGAGATATAACCCCTGGGACATTCTGTAGGACAGTGAAGGACAGTTTAATGGATTCAGGAGAAATATGACTGGTCGTGTACATGGAGGGAAACATTTACATATTGGATTTCACTGAAAATATATTTCAGATCAACTCACCGAGGACACTGATAAAAGCAAAGTTGAGGATTGAAGAAAGAGTGAAGAACAACTGAAAATAAGAGGGAAAATGGAGGAAGAGGCTTTCTGGAGATGGTGGTCTTTCCTTGAACAAAGGGAATTATTAACTTGTTCTAATTCAATGCCTACAACATCGATTGCCTTGAAAGGTAGGAATGAAGGTTCCTTTCAAACAGTGTTACAGCCTTTCAAAGTCTCTTCTTCATTGTAGAAGAGACTGTATAAACATGTGCTTACTAAGAACTTATATATGCTACAAAGTACAATTAAAATGTAAACAAAGAAGATGTAAAAAATGTATAGTCTCTCAAGTATTATGTTTTGCAATCAATGTTACCCTATATGATCAAGACAATTTCAGCTAAATTATAGACAAACAGTGCCAAAGAGAAACAGTCAAAATACAGAGAATCTATCAGAAATCATTTTTGCTTGAGATGTTTTGTTCTAATGAATGTAGGATCACTGTCTGTATCACTGTATCACTGTTTTCTAGTTTATCATCGATTGGCTCGAGGGCACCAGTAACATCTCCATATGTCCTGTCTCATGCTAATAGAGCCCAAGGGCACCTGCTTGCTCCAGGAACATAAAGAGCCTCAAACCATTCCATCAGGTCATGGGAATGAGGTCTAAAATTGTTACTGGTATTTGGCATATCAAATACGACACGGGTAGCTTGCCAGGCTCTGCTGTAGCATACTCTTGTAGTCATCTCTAAATCCAGCGTTTATTGATGAACAGCGCAATTTGCCGCTGCTTGAGCTGGGGTGGTGGTGGTGTGTGTTTGTATGTGTGTGTGTGTGTGGGGGGGGGTGTATGTGTGTGGTGCCAGGGATTTACTTTGACCAAGGCAAGTGAGTCGAGCTACATCCCTGGCCTAATCTTGCCATTTTGATGTCAGATAATTTACTATCAGTTGTAGCATAGCAAAGTAATGTATAATTAAAAGAAATCAATGATAGAATTTTTTTTTTTTTTGCAATGAGAGAGTTGCTTTTGGGATCAGAATGTTTATTTGAGCTCTGCCAGAAGTTATTCCTAACTGCAGAGTCCGGAATAAGCCCCAAGCACAGCCAGGTGCTTTTCTCTATCATCCCAAAAATTACCAGAAGAGTTTGACTTTTCACATGAAACAAAAATCATAATTCTGGGTAAGGTGAGAATCATCTCCCAACTCAGTTTCAACTCAGGCTTTCTAACATTTCAGTCCTTGGCATCTGCAACACAAATTTAAGTTTAACTGGGAAAAATAGTTTTTAAGAAGTTTTTGACAAAACCCAATGTTGCAGAATATTCATTCATTTTTATACATTTCATTTTTATACATTTCAGTATTAAGCTTAATGTTTAGAATATTGTTGGATTGACAAAAGCTCTTTTTACTAAATCATCTCCACAGAAGGCCTACTATTAATAATTAATATATAAACATTGTCAATTGGCCAGTAAGATGGATATATTATTTTTGTTAGCTTCTGTCATGGTTTTAGGTATATATAATTGAGTCTTGTTTCATTCTGTCAAATGTTGGTATTCAGTAGTTTATACTGCATTGCCTGGCATATAATATTCTCTTTGGTGTGCTGACATCCTCTTTTCATGAGATACAATCAGCTCAGGAAAACATTGCTGACATTAGGTTCTTTTCTGCTGATGTTACACAAGCTGCAGGATTTCAAACATGGCATTGCTCCAGAAATGTATATTATTTTTCTTAGTCCACAGTAGTACAATAAAAAAGGAGTTTTAAGTCATCTTATTTCTCAGTTCACACCTTCATTACCATGGCATCAACTTTTCAGGTGCTCTTAGAATTCAGTGTATCAGAGAAATTAAGGAGTCAAAGCAGTCCTTTCCAGTTTTCGTTAGCATTTCCAAAGTATTCTTGGGTCATTTTATCACTCAGAGCATATTGAAAACTTGCTTTGTTCTTTTGGGGGATTTGGACAGGAGTCAGGCCTGAATGAGCTTGGGGCTTGTTCCTGACTCTATTCTCAGGCTCATTCCTGGTTGAATCTCAGTGCTCACTCTTGGTGGTACCATGTGGGGTATTGGGGTTGCAACCTGTGTCTGCCATGTCAAGGGAAGTGCCTTAGGCCTGTACTATTTCTCTAGCCATGTAAAACTCCTGTAGATGATGATCATTTCCTAAGGCATTTCATTTATAATGTTGCTGAAGGTACCAAACATACAAAGTAAAACTTTTTTGGTTATGTAAGTATCAAAATGTGCACAAATATAATATTTGCTAAACTTTCAAGAATATTTTGATTTTTCTAATAGTAATACTTAAAAAATACATCAAGTGAACGTAAAAGAATAAAAATGATTAAACCCTTTTTGTGCACGAGGAAAAGTTCATTTGATTAGAAAATAAAGGAGCTAATAGGGATGTTAAAGGTCTTCAGATACTCCTGTGATGTTAAAGGAATTTGTAGTCCAAACTTTCCATACCTTTTCTATGTATAATTTAACTGCAATATTGTCCTTTTTTTAAATAAATATTTATCATTATCTCTTCTATGGATATCAACCATGGCTTGATTAAAACTTGTTTTAATTTTTTTTACTTAGTTGAAGTTCATAAATAGAATATGTATACAAACTTTAAATGCTTAAATCAGTCTCTACTGAACCCTTCAGCACATTTTCTTTTTTTTAATTTTATCTCCCCATATTAAGCTAATGTTTTTTTCTCTTAGTAGATTGATTTTCTTTTTTTTTTTTTTTTTTTTGGGGAAACACTCGGCTATGCCACTATAGTATTTTTTGATTATAGTATTAGTAATATTTTTTGTAAGTATATATGGCATTACCAAACTCTTTATTTTGTGGCCACTTATAGTCCATTTCTTCTCTTTCTTACATTGTCTGCATTCTATTATCTGTTCTATTATCTATTCTTTCATGTTGTCAGAGATGATAAGTGTAGGTTTATAGCTCTCCATTTCTTCCTTCTGACTTAGTGAAAGAATCTCTATTTTAGCTAAACAAAAGCCTTCCCAGAATAGAAACTATTTTTCTTAGTCTCAGATGAGGTTTGACCCTGTGATTGGTCAATTGGAAGTAAGCATACCGTAACTCCAGGAAACTCTTAATGATTAAGTACACATTTTTCTTCATATCTTCTTCCTCCTTGTCATCTGGCATGTGGGTTTTCTGCTAGTGTGAGTGAGGGTTCTGTAGTAGAAGTCCCATCTTGGTGGACAGAGACTTAGTCTTTCTTAATGTGTGGGACCATACCAATCTCAAATTCCTGTTGAGGACATTTTTATTTTGTTTATTTTGTTTTCAAACATTTGAGTTCAATTTAATAATAATGGGTACATTCTATTTTGTAGCTAATATTAGGTCTTCTATAATTAGATTGCTTCAGAAAGTTGACTGGGTGGAGAAACAGCTCAGCAGATTGGAGGGATGCTTCTGAGCACCTCCAAGTGTGGTCTACAAACAAACACCCCAAAAGTTGAGTGCAATAGATCTTACTTATTTATTTTTGGTAAATATTATTCAATAAAAATCCAAAAAAGTTCTATTTTTGTGCATGATTATAAAATTAGCAGAATTTGGTCTCAGTTTCTACCCCCACTCCCAACTTCTCCAAAGATATCTTTATTTCCTTCTTCCTCTTGAGACCTCTCTTGAGAGTCCTGCATCTTCTTGTACACTTTAGGACCTGATACTTTCTAGACCCACTGAACATTTGTCATAACAAGACTTCCATTCGGTGCTTTTAAGAAGTCTATTAAAAGACCAAATGTGAAAACGATATCTGCCATTCTTCACTTAACAGATTACTTGTGGGAAAGAAGCTGGTAAGTGAGAATCCCTTTGTATCTATAAAATGCTTTTATGGGTAACTATCCCATTATTTCCTTTGAACATTATCCATCATTGCTGATTTTCAGTTCATTTCTAGCTTCTAGCTAGGCTAATCTAATTTATGTATTTTTATTTCTTTCTGTATTAGATTCTGCAACTTATTTTTCCTTTATATGTTATTCTCTTTTTTAAAAAATTATACTTTATTTTTTTATTATATTTTAGGCAACAATTAGAATAATGTTAATGTTTAGGGTACAAAGTTATTGTACCACCTCCCCACCACTACCAAAACACCCAAGACCATTCTCCACTATCTTGTAGGTCTCTCAAAATTCCAAAGATATCTACTAGATAAATAATATGGTGTGAATGTAAAACTTTGATAATAAAAAGTGATAATGTTAGCATGAAAGTGGATTTTCCGGGCTGGAGCAATAGCATAGTGGGTAGGGCATTTGCCTTGCACGCGGCTGACCCAGGTTCGATCCCTGGCACCCCATATGGTCCCTCGAGCACTGTCAGGAGTAATTCCTGACTGAAGAGCTAGGAGTAACCCCTGAGCATCGCTGGGTGTGACCCAAAAAGCAAAAAAAGGAAAAAGTGGATTTTCCTATGCTGGTGGGTTCTTAAGAATTTTATGCCTATTTCCATCAAAAACTCAGAAGACTGAAAGTTAATTATACAGAAATGGTTTATGGGAGAGAGGAGAGAGAGACAGAGAGACAGAGAGCAAGAGAGTAAGAGAGAGCGAGAGGAGAGAGAGAGAGCTGGTAGCTTCCTTTTTATCTGCAGCCAAATCCCACCTATTCCATAGGCAGAGATTTAAAGTGACCTGGTACTCTATACTCCTGCTCTATCAATAATGAAAAAATACAGCTTCTGCTGAATCAGTAATGAAGATTAACAGTACAAATAGTTTTCATTTTTTCTTCTTACATTAGAAATAATTCAGTATTTTCAAGAATTTCTAAATGTAGAAAAGAGAAAATAAGAATGTTTTCTTGAACCCATGGACCCTATCTCCCAAATACAATAACATTCATTTGGAAAGATATATGCACACTTTTGCTCATTGCAGCACTTAATACAATAGTCAAAATATGAAAAAAAACCCAATGTTCAATGAAAGATAAATGAATATAGAAGTTGTTTATCAACAATAAAGTGTTATAAAGCCATAAGAAAAAATGAAGTCATGTAGTTCGCTACAATATGGATAGATATTGTGCAAAGTGAAATTAGAGGGAGAAATTCTAGATTATATCACTAATCTGTGATATGTAGAGGGTGAAAAAACAAGGAAATAGTGTTGAACAGACAAACTCTTGGCACTAGATTACAAAATAGATTATCAAAACAGCAGGTGAGTAGTAGTTGTATGGAAGCTGTTTTCTACTTTTATGAGAACTCCTCTACAGTTTTCTGTAGCAGCTGAACTAGAAACGTTTCCACCAGTAGTATATTAGGGTTCATTTTTACCATGTATCTGTCAATGCTCATTGTTTCTAGTCCTTTTTAATCTGTGCCACTCTAACCAGTATTTTATTGTTTGATTTCCATTTACTTGCTACTAAGTGACACGATCGCTTTTCTTATGCCTACTGGCTGTCTGTTAATCCTCTTTGGGGAAGTATCTGATAATTTCTAACCACCATTTTATGGGATTACTGGTTTTGGTTGTTGTTTTGAGATTTATGAATATTTATATCTTGGATATTAATTAGTCCTTTATCTGATGTATGGTATGCAAATATTTTCTCCTATTCTCCAGGTGTTTTTGTTTAGATCTGGATCAACGACTCAGTAGTAATCAGTGACTCTAGGCTTCTCCATCCGAGGCTGCATATCTCTTAAACCCTTTCTACAAGAGAAAAGGGTAAAACACCACTAAAAAATTTTATGGAATAAAAAATGGGCTGCAACCCCATTTGGAAGTCACATAACTGAATGGGGAGGTGAGAGAACAGAGACAATTTTGTTTTAAAATAAATTGTGAATCTGTACCCCCAAAATGTTTTGCTTTTTTTAACTATTTTCTTTTTCTTTTTTTTCTCTTTTTAAAAAAAATTTTATTACATTACAAAGATGTTCATAATTGGGGTTCAGTCATATATTGTTCCAGCACCCATCCCTTCACCAGTGCCCCATTCCCACCACCAATGTCCCCACATTCCCTCTCTCCCAGCTCTATAGCAGCATTTTTTCTTTCACTCCCTTCTCTCTCTGTCTCTTTCATTTTTTAAAATTTGCATTATACCATGTGAGATATAGAATTACAAGGATGTTCATAATTGTGTCTCTACAATACAATGTTCCAGAACCCATCCCTCCACCAGTGCCAATTCCCACCACCCAATACCCAAACACACCCACCCAAACCCTGCCTGCTCCTATTGCAGGCACGTTTTACTTCTCTATCTCTTTGTCTATGTCCCTATATTTCTCAATCTCTCCTCTATTATACTGTATGGCTTGTCCTATGGATACCAATAATGTATGATGTCTCTATCTGATTATTTAATAGTGAGTTCTAGTGTGACATCATAATTCCTTATTCCCCCATAACCTCTCCAGTATGATGCAAATAGAATGATCCTTGAAGTGTACAAATGAGAAAGATCCTGAAAGGACCTGGTGCTAAAATACATTGAGTCTAAGATTAAACCGCAGTGGCACAGCCACCTCGCGCCTGCGCAGCCATGGATCTGGAGTCTCTGTCTTGCGGCGGTTGGCTGTGGTGGCTGAGCTCAGGGTCACACCCACTGAGTCTGGAGGCTGGGGACTAGGTGGAAGCCCCCAATCCTTGTTCCGAGTCCAGGAGGCACGGCCGCCTGCATGGTGAGTAGGCCCTAGAAGCTATGTAGGACACCACCAGGCACTGGCCGAAACTTTTGCTTTTCCCCAGGAACTCCATGAGCCGCTCACCATGAGACCTAGTTGTGCAGCCATGGATCTGGATTGTGGCGGTTGGCTGTGGTGGCTACTAGAGGTCAGGGTCACACCCACTGAGCCTGGAGGGGAGGCTGGGAACTGAGTGGAGGCCCTCAATCCTTGCTCCAGTCCAGCAGGCACAGCCGCCTGCGTGGCGAGCAGGCCCTAGGAGCTATGTAGGACACAACCAGGTGCTGGCCGAGCCTTTTGCTTTTCCCCTAGGAACTACATAGGGCCGCTCACTATGAGGCCAAACTGCGCAGCCATGGATCTGGAGTCTCTGTCTTGTGGCGGTTGGTGTTTTGTTTTTCTATCCATTTTATATACTGAGGATTTTGTGAAAACTTCTTTAGTAGAAAGAGATTACAGTGGAAAGACTTGAAGTCCTGCACTACACACTCAGGCTACTTTCCTTGCATTCTCTGTGAGTCTGTTCTTTCTTAGAGCTGTGTATATTCTGTTGTGTGGATGTATCATGCCTTTTTGATTCATTCATCTGTTGTTGGGTATTTGGGTTGTTTACATATCTGGTTATTGTACTATGTGCAACACTGGGCATCATTGCGTGATGTCCTTTTTTAATTGATATTTTATATTTGGGGAATAGATGCTAAGAAGTGGTATCACTGGGTCATATGGGAATTCCGTTCTTATTTTCTGAGAAATCTACATAATGTTTTCCATAAAAAACTGAACCTGATGATATTTCCATCGACCGTGAATGAGGGCTCATTTTCACCACAATCCCGCTAACACTGGCTGTTTCCCAGACTTTTTGACATATACCATTATCACTGGTGTGGGATGATATCTCAATGTTCTTTTTGAATTTGCATTTCTCAAAATGTGAGTGATGATGAGTATTTTTCCACATGCCTATTGACTGTCCATATGTATCCTTTGGAAAGTGTTTATTTCCTTGTCCAATTTTTCTATGGGGTTATTGGATTTTTTGCTGTTGTAGTTGAGTCTGTGAATGTTTTATAAATGCAGCATATCAGTCCTTTATTTGATATATTGTGTGCAAACATTTACTGCCATTCAGTAGAGTGTCAGTTTATTGTGGATTGAGTTTCTTTTGCTGTGCAGAAGCTTTTTAATTTGTCTAATCCAGAATTCTATATTATCATTAAATATCAATCAAATATGAAGGCAGAACAAAGATACTGCCAAGCATATAAGAGCTCAGAATGTTTCACTTCCCACACATTATCACTTGTGACTGAGATTTGATGATATATTTTATCAAAAAGATATAATTCCCCATGCCCGAAGAAATCAGCTTTAGAAAATAGGCCCCCAAAAATTGGTGAGCTATGGATTGTTAGAAGTATAGGTAGGTCAAGGGATGAGCTGGTAATATCAAATGTATAAGAACTATTCTTATAATATAGAACAAAACTCAGGTTCACTGATTTCAGGTTACCAATTTTGTAAAAAGAAAGATAATCTCATGGACTATTTTAGATACACTTTTTGTCATAGGATTTATTTATTTATTTATTTATTTAGAGACAAAGGAGTTGTCTGACTAATATATATGCAGTATGTATGTTATATGGTATGAGGGGCTCTTTAAACAACTTCTTACTGGATTATAGATATATTTATCTTGTGCTCACTTTGAGTCTTGTTGAATTCTAATTAATTGTGGTCTACTGAAATTCTGTATGCATGATCATTACTGTTATATGCAAAAGGAACAGCAAGTTGTGCTAGAATTTCATGACAGCATATTGTCACTAGAATTTCAAAATCACAGTTAAAATAGTCAATTATTAAAAAGTTGATTATACTGGACATAAAACGAGTAGTGTGTCTCTGTGAGAGCAGTGTCATATTACCTTCATTATGCTGGTCCTAAGTATATTTGTCCTTCAAGCATATTTTGGGGGACTATGTACAAAAAAACGAAATGCAGGCTCCCTTGTTAAAAAATAAGACAAAAGTGTGTGTGTGTGTATGTGTGTGTATTTAATACTGTGTTGTGTCTTATTGGCTCTTCTAGGTTGTTGATTTAGGCAGACTTGGAGCTGACTCCTGTGTCCACATCTGGTGTCTACATTCACTACTCAATTATGGCTTAACTTCAAATGCAGCTAATCGCATCTGCCACAAAAGCTTAGCTTTGTTTTGCCACCAAATCAGCTGCCTAGTTTTTGGACAGAGACTGCCAACCTTTGTCCTAAATTCAACATTCACAAAGACACATCACAGTCACTCTAGGTGATCTCAATGAAATACCCTATTTTCTAGGTTTGAGTGAAGGAGCAGAAACCTTTCCTTTCTTCTTAATTATTTATTGCTTAGAACTCACTGTTCAGCTTCCTCATCATCCTTACCAAAATCTTTTCTCTACTGTACTTGTTCTTTCCCTAGGGATATAAAAATCTGGCCTTTCCTAATGCCTTGAGAATCTGCACATTGTTTTTATTTTCTTTTAAAAAATCACATTGCGTAAGAATATCTATCCTATTTCAGTGCTCAAGTGAAAGTTCCATATTTAGCATCCTGTTTCATGTCAATTGTCATATTTGGTTTAAAACATGGCAAGATCATGTTTTAAATGTTAATCTTAAAATTTCTTTTTTGTGGTGTGAACTCCCTAGTGGTGCTCTGATACTGGGGCCTACTCTCTGTAGTACTGGGTCTGAAAGAGTTGGTCACCCGATGGGGTGACTGACCGGGAGCCTCAGAACGCCACACCTATCAAGGAAAACTCTGAGAGACTGGTTCCTATGCAAAAACAAGGGTTTATTCGAGTACACCGGGCCCATAGCATGACCATAAGCAGTTAGCAGCTAAGAACCCCGTGCCCTTTCAATGGGGGTCTTTAAAAGAAAGTTCCCGCCGCTACAGAAAAGCCTCGCACATAACCATCCAATAGACTTAAATCATTACATTAAGGTCTGCTCTCCAGCAGTCAATCACTTTGCAATAAGTCACCATTACATACCAACAGGGCCATACTTAATAATTCTTTCTATATTTGGTGTGGCTAGGCGTGACGCATGGAATTGCAAGTCAAGTCAGACCAGATAACCAGATGACAGGATGTGGGTGAGGGGTCTCCCGACATCTGCCAGGGTGAGAGTCAGCAGAGGCAGCAACATAACAGTATGTGGGTGAGGGTCCCAACATCTGCCAGGGTGAGAAACAGGTATTTGTTCTGGGCCCTCTGTTGTAGATATAGGAAGAAAAGGTTATTTGGGCCCTAAAATGGTACTTTTCCATGAGTAAGCCTGCCCTGGTAGGCTTTCAGGTCCAGTGGTACAGGTCTAACAGTTTGGGGCAACTGAGGCTAGGTCCTGTGATGTGGTGGTAGGGTTCAGGTTCAGAGATTCTGGGGTCACTAGGGATACACTAGTGGCACTTGGCAGCCTCCATGTTTATACCTGGCAGTACTATGGGACCATGGTATTGAGGGTAACGATCAAACAGCCCAAGGCATATGCTTGGGCTATTTCCTTGCTCCCCCAACTGGAACGTTTTTTTTTTCTTTTTTGGGTCACACCCAGCGATGCTCAGGGGTTACTTCTGGCTCTGCACTCAGGCATTACTTCTGGCGGTGCTCAGGGGACCATATGGGATGCCGGGGATCAAACCCAGGCCGTCATGGGCCAGCCGCGTGAAAGGCAAACACCCTACCTGCTGGGCTATTGCTCATGTCCCGCAACTGGAAAGTTTTAAGTTTATCTGATAGAGAGCAGTTTTTAAAATTACCCTGGCATAGCTTCTTCTAGTCATGTAATTACCTTTTGTTTAGTAATGATGTTTTTGATGGGATGTTTATGAAAACAACTTATGCCTCTGGGGTAAGGGGTTGGCCACCCGATGGGGTGACTGATGAGAGCCTTGGAACGCCGCACCTACCAAGGAAAACTCTGAGAGACCAAGTCCCATGCAAAAGCAAGGGTTTTATTAATAAGCCAGTATACTCGGGCTCATAGCGAGACCCCAAACGGTCAGTGGCTAAGAGCCCCGAACCCTTCCAGGGAGGATCTTTTTTTAATTTTTTTAAAAATTTTTTTATTATACCACCGTGAAACATACAATTACAAAGGTGTTCATAATTGGTTCTTGGTAATACAGTATTCCAGCACCCATCCCTCCACCAGTGCCCCATTTCCACCACCAATGTACCCCCTCCCCCCCCCCCTCCCAGGCCGCCTTAATAGCAGGTACCCCAGTTTCCTCTCTTTCTCTCTCTATCTCTCTCTCTGTCTCTGCATCTCTCTCCCTCTTATTTTACACATTGTGGCTAGCCCTGCAGATATTTAGAGTTTATCACTTAAGTCTCTTTGTGTATATTCAGTGGTGAGTTTTAATCTGCCATTACCATTTCCCATATTTAGTAAAACACTGGTATCTATTTATATTCTATTAATGAATGCAGTCATTCTATATCTGTTCTTTTCCTTCTGACTAATTTCACTCAGCATGATAAACTCCATGTCCATCCATTTGCAGGTAAATTTCATAATTTCATCTTTTCTGACAGCCGCATAGTATTCCATAGTGTAGATGAACCACAGTTTCTTTAGCCAGTCCTCTGTTCTCGGGCATTTAGGTTGTTTCCAGATTCTAGCTATAGTGAATAGCTCAGAGATGAATAAAGAAGTACAGATAGTGTTTCTGCTATGTGTTGTTTGGTCCCTCAGGTATATTCCCAGGAGTGCTATTGCTGGATCAGATGGGAGCTCAATATCTAGCTTTCGGAGGAATGCCCATATTGTTTTCCAAAAGGGCTGGACCAGTCGGCACTCCCACCAGCAGTGGATGAGAGTCCCTTTTTCAGGGAGGATCTTTTAAGGAATAATCCCCGCTACAGAAAAGCCCGCGCATAACTATCCAATAGGTTTAAAATATTACATCAAGGTCTGCGCGCAGGCAGCCAATCACTCTGCACCAGGTAACCATCACCCACCAATCTGAGAGTGCCTAATACTTCTTTCCATATTTGGCAAGGCATGGGCCCAGTCACGTATCATACCAAATACAGAGGGGGACATCAGACGCAACCTCTCGGGAATGTTTGCCTTATAGCCCTCCCTGGAATTATTTGCTTAAGGCCCTTCCTGCTGTGCTCTTATCAAGCCATCATTTTATCAATTACTTTCGGTTGAGCCATCATTTTATCAGTTACCTTTGGCATTTTACCAGCTACCTCTGGTTCCTGTCTTTGTGTTCTGTGGGTGAGGGGCCATTCTTTCATGGGGGAGGCATAAGAATGAAAAAACACCAAGGGAAGAATTAATAACCATATATAATAGAATAAGAAGATTAAAGTTTATCTATAGTGTTCCATCTATGACTATTTCTCACTCAAGCAAACATGTCACACAGTAGTAGAGAGCAGCATATATTATGGAAAGTGGGTGGGTGTTTTCCATTTCAGATAAACATTCTACAAAAAACCTTTCATCTTTTATCTGCAATGGTCTCTAATTCCTGGTTCCAGACTCTTCCAAACTCCAAATCTTTCTCATATTCTTTTATTCCAAGGACAGCAATTGAGCTTGGTTTCAATTTTTAAATTTTGCATCTTTATAATCTTAATTGCACTCTGTCTTCAAGAATGTAAGAGAGCATTATATTAAAAAATAAATTGCTTGACAGACAAAAGATTCTTTAGATTCTAGGAAATACTCTTAGAATTTGTCAATTGTGATTAATAATAGGCTTTTCATAATTTTCCAGGATTAGCTTAGAAGTGAGAGAAGGGTGTCTAGAAAGTAGTATGATAGTGCTACAGACCTTTAAGTAAGCCCATTGACACTCTGGGTAACTTCAGGCATATTTAGTCTTATCCCAAAACATAAGGTTAGAATTTTGAATATAATGTCTTGACTTAATCTAAGCTTTATTAATCATTTTGGAGATAATTGATGAAAGAAAGTGGGGCAGGACACCGATTTTATCTATTGCTGGGTAACAGGGTACCTCAAAATTTATTGACTAGAAATAACAGCAACAAAATCCCCACACCAAACTAACTTATGGTTTCTATGGATCATGAATTTGAGAGCAGCTTGCCTGATTAGTTCTGGCTGGGGCTCTTTCAGAAAATTATTGTTAAGTTGCCAGTTGAAGCTACTTTTAACACAAGAATTCCCTGAAATGAGAGGATTCTCTTCCAAAATGACTCACTGATGTTGCCAGAAAGTTGATGCTATCCAGTGTTAGAAGACGTTAGTTCTTTGCTGTATCTATCTGACTTTTGAGTGTTCTCATAGTTTGGCATCTAGTAGTCTCCAGAGTGAATTATCTAAGTAAGAAGCTGAAATGGTTTTCTATGGTTTAGCATAAATAAAATCACACACTTTTATTTTTGCCACAAGGTTGACCCTGCAGACCATACAATAGAATGAGAAAGGTACTACTGTAAAGTATGGATATCAGCAGACAAGCTATTGGATTTGAGACTGTTGCTTTTATGTTGCTAACCTTTAGTTTCTTTGTTTTTGAAATGAGGGTCTTTGCTGGGTGACTCCCTACTTAGCTTCTAGCTACATTTAGCTTGCAGCCTCTCCCAGCTCTGCTAGGGAGGCTCTGAATCAGCTAAGGTGCATGTTAAAGCCAGAAGGCCACCTGAAGTGCTGCATTTCAATAGTTTACCTGTATTCATCTCTAGATAGCCCAGCCCACAATGGGCCGGGCTGGGAGGTTTTGGTGAATTTCTATCTATAAAAAAAAGCTGACAGAAGAGAGAAAGCCCCCATTTTGGGCCATTTTTGGCTTCCCTTGGCGTTTTGCTTCTCCCTCCTCTCCTTTATCTGTTGGGCTTCAACATGTGGTGGCAGCCATCTTAGTCTACACATGGCTGAGGCCTAGCTGGGAACCCAGAGTCCGGATTTTTACCTGCTCTTGGATTGTATCTCGGAACCTGTGATAGTAAAGCCATTTTAAAACTGTGATTGGTCCAGCCCTTTTGGAAAACAATATGGGCATTCTTCTGAAAACTAGATATTGAGCTCCCATTTGATCCAGGAATAGCACTTCTGGGAATATACCCTAGAGACCGAAAAACAAATAGCAGAAACACTATCTGTACTTCTTTATTCATCACTGCGCTATTCACAATAGCTAGAATATGGAAACAACCTAAGTGCCCGAGAACACAGGACTGGCTAAAGAAACTGTGGTATATCTACACGATGGAATACTATGCAGCTGTCAGAAAAGACGAAATTATGAAATTTACCTGCAAACGAATGGACATGGAGACTATCATGCTGAGTGAAATTAGTCAGAAGGAAAAAGACAGATATAGAATGACTGCATTTATTAATGGGATATAAAAATATACCAGTGTCTTACTGAGTGTGGGCAATGGTAATGTCAGACTAGAACTCACCTTTGAATGTACACAAAGAGACTTACATGATAAACCCTAAATATCTGCAGGGCTAGCTGCAATGTGTAAAACAAGGGGATAGAGATGCAGAGAGAGAGAGAGAGAGAGAGAGAGAGAGAGAGAGAGAGAGAGAGAGAGAGAGAGAAAGAGAGAGAGAGAGAAAGAGAGAGAGGGGGAAAGGTGGTACCTACTTCTGAGGCAGCCTGGGGGTGGGTAGGAGGGGTGTGGGTATACTGGTGGTGATGATGGGGCACTGGTAGAGGGATAGGTACTGGAATACTGTATTACCTAGAACCAATTAGTAACACCTTTGTAATTGTATGTCTCACAGTGGTATAATAAAAAATTTAACAAGAAACTGCGCGGAGTCCTGAGTTTTTATCCATTCCCTGCCGGTTTTGGAGGTAGAAGGGAACTTGCTTCCTGGTATTGTTGGGGACCCCAGTGGCTCCCCATCAGGTCTTATAGTAGATTCCTCATAGAGTGGTGGGGGATTGAGTTTAATATTTCATATATTAACAATTATTTCTTCAGTATCAGTGCTGGGTCCCACAGCCTCAAACAGATAAGGCTAATGCTTCTACAACTGAGCTACATTGCTGACCTCTATATATTATCACATATGAATCTGCATATACAAGTTCTCTTTTCTTCAGTTTAAGATTTCTTAAAAGTGTGCATGTTTGTATACATACATAGATTTCTTGTAAACTTTGGAAAAACAATGAAATGATACTTTTGACTAATGGCAGGTAAAACTCAATGTAGACTTATTGAGTTTATAAGAAACCTTATGTATGAGCTTAATTAATGTTAGTTTCATCATCATTATTATTACTTATGGGGCCATTAAGGCTTATGTTCCAGAGCTGAGCTTTTTTTTCACACTGTTTCAGAGGGATCTCATAGATGATTTGTTATATGATCATCTTACTTCTGAAGTTCATTGGTAAGTCTTCTAATGGCAGCTCTTGATTAAACCACATTTAACACATTATGACCTAATAAAATATTCTGGCTAGTGAGACCGCCTCATTACACGTCCCAGAAATTAAAAGTGTAGTTTCTAATATAAGTGAGCTGTCTTTAATGTGCTGGCAGAGAGCTTTTTAGCTGACAAGGTCAGCAGAATACAGAATACATCTGATCTATAATATTTGTGGGTCAATTCAGACATTCTGAGTCTTGTTTAGTTTGTATTGGGATTATATTTGCTCTTTGAGTGTCACAAAGGTGGAAGCACAGATCCTGCCATAAAATGATATAGTTTTAGTAATAATGTGATTATAGGAGCAGAAACACAATGAAAGTTGCTAAGAGTAGGTGCATTTATTTTACGTGTTCAGAGAAATCTTATAGAATGCAACTATGGGAACAGTCTTCTCTCATTAATC
This sequence comes from Cryptotis parvus, assembly GCA_021461705.1. Lineage (NCBI taxonomy): Eukaryota > Metazoa > Chordata > Mammalia > Eulipotyphla > Soricidae > Cryptotis > Cryptotis parvus. The sequence continues at coordinate 27,347 of JAJIBD010023918.1, forward strand.
TAGCAATCTATCAGGTCATCTTTCTTGTCATATCGTCTTATCTCTCATCTTGGGCTCTAAGTAATAGACAGTTTCTGAAATGATAATGAATACTTCACCCTGGTATTTATATACTTATGTGATATTCTCTTAAGGTGGGCAATATTTATTGAGATCCTTATTTTTTATTTTCTATTTTTATCTTTTTAGGGGTCACACCTGGCAATGCTCAGGGGTTTCTCCTGGCTCTGCACTCAGGAATTACTCCTGGTGGTGCTTGAGGGACCATATGGGATGCCGGGGATTGAACCTGGGCTGGCATGGGCCGGCCGCGTGCAAGGCAAACGCCCTACCCTCTGGACTATTGCTCTGACCCGAGATCCTTATTTTTTTCTTGGTGGAGCCACACCCGGTGCTGCTCAGGGCTTTGTCCTGGCTCTGTGCTCAGGAATTCCACCCAGTTGACTAGGGAGAACATACAGGGTGCCAGGGATTGAACCCGGGTCAATTGAATACAAAGCAAGCACCTTCCCTACTGTACTCTCTTTCAGACCTGTGACAATCTTCTAAAGGTGATGGAAGTAATGGAATATTACTATTGAGTAACGGCAGGTGAAAAAAGGAATGGAACTTCAATATTAAATATATACACTCTTTTCTTTCTCAGAACATTGATACTAGGGCAAGCAAGGTGCCATGTTTTGAGTAGCTATATGAGAAGTCCTAGATGGCATAAGAATTGAGATCCTTGATCCTCAGTAGCCTATGGGACAGTGAAAACCTGTGAACAAGTAAAGTTGGCCAATAACTATATGAATAGGATTCCATTACCTCCTCCCCACCTGATTGCTGGAGTCTTGAAATGACTGTGGCATCTCAGCCTGACAGTAACCTCAAGACACTGATCTAAAATGACCTTGCTAAAAGCTTATTCACTGTATCACTGTCTTCCTGTTCATCATCGATTTGCTCGAGCGGGCCCCAGTAACATCTCCGTATGTCCTGTCTCATGCTAGTAGAGTCCAAGGGCATCTGCTTGCTCCAGGAACATAGAGAGCCTCAATCCATTCTGGAATGAGGTCTGTAATCGTTACTGGTATTTGGCATATCAAATACAACACGGGTAGCTTGCCAGGCTCTGCTGTGCAGGTAGCATACTCTTGTAGTCATCTCTAAGTCCAGTATATATTGATGAACCACGCGGCCGTAGCGGCCGCAAGCCGGGCTGTGATAGGCTGGTCTGCTGGGTGGAGTTCTGACGAGAGAGAAGTCCGGATATGGAAAATGGAGGCCCTCATGGAGTGGGGGTCGCTCTGGCTTGTTGCAAGGCTTTGCTGGGGTGTTGGGCCAGGGCTAGAACCCGCCATCCCTCCTGGGTGCCTTGTGAGCGGCTGGGCACAGGGGAGAGTAAAAAGCTTATTATTTCACAAAAAAAACTTTACTGTATTTAGCCGAGAGAAGGTGAGCTAGGAAATGTTTTCTAGTGTATTAAACAGCTTATACATTTTTTTTTTTGCTTTTTGGGTCACACCCGGCAATACTCAGGGGTTTCTCCTGACTCTGCACTCAGGAATTACCCCTGACAGTGCTTGGGGGACCATATGGGATGCCGGGATTGAACCTTGGCCAGCCTGGGCCGGCTGTGTGCAAGGCAAACACCCTACCTGCTGGGCTGTTGCTCTGGCCCCAAACAGCTTATACTTTTAAGTTTTAATTCATTGTGCAGCATTAGAAAATGAAAACAGATTTTAGTGTCTAGAAAATGAAAACAGATTTTAGTGTCTAGAAAATGAATACAGATTTTAGTGTCTAGAAATAGGGTGCTGCCATGATGATAATCTAATGTATAAATTGCTTTGGGACTGAGATTTGAATAAAGTGTTAATGCCATTCTGATGTATATTGGAGAAGTTGTTAATAGAAGCTTCTGAGTTCTTTATAAGGTGGCGTGTGAGGGCTAACAGTAAACTGGAGGGAAGAATTTCTTGATATGTCATGGCAGAAAACTTAGGAAAATTGTTGCTTGTAGTAATGTGAAAAGATCTAGGTGATCTAGCAAAGGTAATTTTCCAAGTTTAATGTTGTATGTGCTCCTGTCCCTGTCATGTGCCAATGTAGCCAAATGGCATCTGCTTGCTCCAGGAATACAATGAGCCTCAAACCTTTAATTCAGGGTCTTGACAAAGAAATCTGATAATTTTGTAGGTGGGTGGCCACTTGATCTTTTGACGTCCGTGGAATCCAGGTGGTAACGGCTCTAGTCCAGCAGTCATCTCCAAGTCACATTACATGTCTAGCCCACCTGATTTTTGATGCCTTGGCAAATGAGACAACACCCCTGACTCTTGATTGTTGGTGGAGGTCGGAACTCCAGATTCATTCTCTCACTTGAGTGAGGTGTGATATTCCAGGCATAGCTTTTCCGATTTCTCTTTGGGAGAACCAAATAGCATTCTCATTCTGCTTTTGTAGGGCCCGTCTCTGAGGCATATGTTAATGCAGGGAGAATGGTGGAGTCGAAGAGATGTGCCCAGAGCTCACTTTCTTTGTCCTTTTAGCTATTTTTTCAATGCTCTTGAAGGCATTCCATGCTGCTCTCTTCCTCCTGTGCAGCTCAGGTGCTAGGTCATTTGTCATGTTGAGTTCTTGACCTAGGTACACATAACTATTGCGTTCAGAGATATTTGTTCTATTGAGAGGGAATGGAGCGTCTGAAACTAGTTCATTTTTCATGAACATTGTTTTGTTGAGATTCATCTGTAGACCTACCTTTCCATTCACAGTTGAAGATAGCCAGCATTGGTGCTGCTTGGCAATGTTTTGTGTTATAAGAACGATGTCATCAGCAAAGCGGAGGTGGTGTGGTTGCTAACCATCTATCTTCACTCCATTCCTTCCCATTCTAATTGTTGCATGGCATTCTCAAGAGTGGCGCTGAAGAGTTTCGATGAAATAGTATCACCCTGCCAAAACCATCTTTTTATGTCAATGATCACTTCCTTGTAGAATGGTGAGATCCTGGTGATAAATCCTTAATACAGCTCACTGGGTTTGAATGCCTTGTTTGGCTAGGGCTTCAATGAGTGCTTCAGTCTCAACAGATTCAAAGGCTTTCTTTAAATCAATGAACGTTAGACAGAGTGGCATCTTGAACTCCCTACAAACCTCATTGAGCTTGGTAACAGTGTGGATATGGTCATTTGTGTGCTGAATCATTTTCAGATCCCAGCTTGCTCATTTAGTTGTCCTTCATCTAATGTTCTGCCAATCCTGTTTAGGATGATTCGAGTGAACAGCTTGTAGATGATGGACAAGAGGCAGAATGGCTGATAGTTGCCAATGTCATGGATGTCTCCCTTCTTGAACAGTAGAACTGTCCTGCTGGTTTACCATTGGGAGGGAATTTTGAATTCAGACAGGTAGCATGTGAAGAGCTGAGCCAGTGTTTTGAGTACTGAAGGCAGATTCTTCAGGTGTTCGGGTCTAACTTTATCTGGGCTGGGTGCTGTTCTGTTTGCTTCCTTTTATTTTTATTTGCTTTTTTGGGTCACACCCGGCAGTGCTCAGGGGTTTCTCCTGGCTCTGCACTCAGGAATTACTCCTGGCAGTGCTCGGGGGACCATATGGGATGCCGGGAATCTAACAAGGCAAATGCCCTACCTGCTGGGCCATCATTCCGGCCCACTGTTCACTTCTTTACCAACAAAATGGCATGTTGGAATTCAGAAGGGAGAATGTTAAGAACAACATATCCATCCTGTGGAATTTGGTTGTGGGCAGGTGGATGTGGCTATCAAAGAGATCTGAATAGAAGTCATGGATAATCTTCTCCATTGCCTTTCTGGAAGATGTGAGATCCATCAGGATGTTGGAGGGTAGTCATCTTGGACTTCTAGTTGGTGAAAGACAGGCAAGTGTTGCAAATGCTTTTCCTGGCTTCTGCTCCATTGCCAAGTATTGCTGCTCTTCTCTCTTTTGAGGTCTTTCTTTATAGCTTCTCTGCACTGCTTTCCGAGGTTGCCTGAGGCTCATGCCTTTCCACATTGGCTAATGAGCTGGAGAGTTTTTTGAAGACAGGCGTCCTTTTGTGGCTTTCTCTCTCTTGACATTCTTCGCACAAACATTGAGGTGCTGAACCAGTCGGTTGTATTCTTCATCGATGTCGTCAATGATGGCATCTTCCCATGTTGTCCAAAGAGCTCCCAGTTGATGGTCATTCAGGGGAGTTCTCTTCTTAAACTTTGCAGCCCTTTCTCCCCATTCTGTGAAGTAGGATTTTGCATGAAGGAGGTGGTAGTCATATCCTATCTAGAATTTCGGGACGACAGTGACATCTGTCAGACAAAACAGTTGATTAAAAATGATGTGATTAATTTCATTGTGGAGCTATCCACCAGGAAATTCCCATGTCCAATGTTGAGATTCAATCTTCTGGAACTATGAGTTACTATGAATGGTCTTGGTGGACATGATGAACTCAGATAGTCTCTTACCCTGTTTGTTCCATTAGGCTATGGGTCCCAAAGTGGAGTTCTTTGGCCTATCTTCTCAGTCCTATCTTGGCATTAAAATCACTGACTCTGATCTTCTAGAAGGTGTGGTCTTCTTTATAGAACTCTAGGTCCACGTAGAATTTCTCTATTTCTACTTCCTTGTATGTGAATTTTGGAGTGTAGACAACAAAGATAGAAACTGGGCCGGAGTTTCTATCAGCGGGTAAGGCATTGCCTTGCATGCAGCCGAACCGGGTTCAATCTCTCATATGCCATATGGTCCCCACACAGTGCCAGGAGTGATTCCTGAGTTCAGAGCCAGGAGTAGCCATGAGCATCGCTGGGTGTGACCCAAAAAGCAAAAAAAAAAAAAAAAAAAACTTAAAAAAAAGAAACTGCTGGCAGTGAGCCACATCTGTTGAAGTGTCATCATCAATTCGGCTTGTTAGGCACTCAGATAAATCAATGCTCATGGTCAGGCTTGTGTTGACAAGGACACCAACACCACTGATGCCTCTTTTGTTGCATGTTCTGAGGAACAGTTCTTCTCTGGTGTCGAAAATGGCATGATGTGATTGATGCCTTCTTGTCTCGGTCAGAGCGATGATGTGGTACTTGATCTTTTGCACTTCCACCATCAGGTCCTCGATATATGCTTCCGATGCCAGCATACATGCATTGAAATTACAGACAGTAATTTTAGTCCTTCTTCATTTTGGCAGCCTAGTGTGGCCTTGAGAATTTTATCAGTCTCTCCTTGTTCATCCTTCTTAGTGCTGCTGTGTTTAGGGCTCTTCTCCATTCAGGGTGATGAGATCCATTGTTTTTACTGGTTTTGGCATATCGAATATGCGATGGACAGCTTTCAGGTTTTGCATGCAGCCAGCATACTCTTGGTAGCTTGCTGATCTCTCTGAGAGGGGTAGGTAGAATAGACTTGGTAATTTGCTGATGAACCATAGAATCTCTGCCCTGGGTATCTGTGTCTCTGGTTCAAGCATACCTGGGCTTGAAATAGGCTTCTCTGTATGGTAGGACTCTCACAAGTTGGCTTGAGATTGACTTTCTCTCTTGGGTGGAGCTCTGACGAGCTGTGGAGTCCAGATGATGGAAAAGGCTTCCAACATGGTGCGGGGGTTCCTCTGGATTTTGGAGGCTCTATTGAGATGGCGGGCCTGGGCTGGATGTCACCCTCCCCTCCTGGCTGCTCTGTGATCAGTGGAGCTCGGGGAGCACAATGGGAAGAGCTGGTCGTAGCTCTGCCCCGTGTATCTGTGTCTCTAGTCGCTTATAATTAAATGAAAAATGAATTAAATTGAGTTATGGATGTTAAAAGAAAGGAGCTGATATTTGGTAGCTTTGATATTTATTGTCCAAATGGCAGCTGGGGCCACAATTAATAAATAGCATTTGATCAGTGATCAAATCTAGGGCTCTGCTAGGAGAATAGGAGTTCAAAAGATGAAGCAAAGAATGTGACTGTCAAAACTTTGCTTAAGATCTCTGGAAGATCAAAGGTTATGCTCCAGGGTACTATTCAGTCACACAAAGGACCTTTTAAAAAGATTTATGCTCTCTATCTCACAGACCATCTCAATGAAACTGTAGTGCTCTAGGAAGTTTAAGAGTATTGTGTCTTAGCTGTCTCAGTGAAAGCTCAGGGGAGAGAAGAACTTATCTTAAGATTTGTGAGTATAGCGTTTGTCTAATGGAGTGAATCCCAGGATGATTCACAGGAGACTCACTAAGTTCTTAAAAGAGTTATATATGCAGAAATATTTCCAGCTTTGACTCAGGGGAACAGAGACAACATGGAAATAGGGTAGGTCTTTGGATCCCAGAATTACACTGAAAGGAAGGAGACAATGATATTTGGTTATCCTTATATGATGCTGAGAACAACAAAGGAAAAACACTGAAAAAGCACAAAGGATTGAGAAATTAGAATGGAGAGCCTGGCAAAATGCTTTCCAAATCTTGTAATTAAAGCAAGGAATACCCAAATTTCCACAGTTGGACTTTAGAATATTACAAACCCATGACTCCTTTCTATGTCTTATTCCTTCTCTTATTAAACAGATATGTGTATGTATGCTCTTCAGTATGTGTCCCTTTTTCATGTATGATGCCTGCATTTATATAGGAGAGGAGATAACTTGTCTGTCTCTTTAATAAGTCTGTAGATGAACAGGAACAGAATTTGGAGAGCTATCGTTAAGGAGCTATACCCTAAAGGTCTCCTCAGTACTTGAATCTAATTTACATGACAAAATTCTGAATTTTAAACTAACACTCTAATGGCCTCTTAAGTTATTGGGAGGAGAGAGTGAACTTTTGCATCTGAAAGAGATGTGAATCATAGGGAGTTATAGGTTTAATTATGTTAGTTACTGAACCTTCCTCTGACATTCATGTGCACTGAGTGTAGGCTGGACCTTGCAATTTACTTGCAATGAATATAATATAAACAGAGGGATAGCTTGTATTTTTGAGATTAGATTTTAAAATGTTCCATAACAACAAAAAACAACTTTGGCTTTTGTCCTAAATGTAAGCAGTCAATTTCTCTTCTAACCACCATCCCTCCTTTCCTCCATGTGCCCCTCTCTCTTGCATCATTAGTGACAAGAGAAACAGGCTTCCATCACTTGTATCACTTGTCTTCCCATTGTTCATCGATTTGCTCAAGGGGGCACCAGTAACATCTCCATAAATCCTGTCATGTGCTAGTGTAGTCCAAGGGCATCCAGGAACACGAAGAGCCTCAAACCATTCCTTCATGTCATGGGAATGAGGTCTACAATTGTTACTGGCTTTTGGCATATAAAATACGACAGGGGTAGCTTGCCAGACTCTGCTGTGTGGGTGCTATATTCTCAGTAGTAGGCTCTCATCTTGTGCATTTACTGATGAATGGGGAGAGATTGACTTTTCTCTTGGGTGGAGCTCTGATGAACTGTGGAGTCAGGATGTTGAAAATGACTGCCCTCTCTCTCTCTCTCTTTCTTCCTTCTTTTACATATTGTGGATTGTACTGGGGACATTGATAGTGGGAAATGGGCACTGGTCAGAGATGGGTGCTGGAATACTGTGTGACCGAAACCCCCAAACATGAACAACTTTGTAGTAGTATATCTCACGGTGGTATAATAAACTATTTAATTAAAAGAAAAGAAAAAAAGAAAATGACTGTGCTCAAGGTGTGGGGATTCCTCAGGCTTTGTGTGATACTCTATTGGGATGGTGGGCCAGAGAGAGAATCTGCCTTCCCTCTTGAGTGCCTCATGATCAGCTGAGCACAGGGAGAGCCGGTAGCAGCTCTGCTCCGTGTATCTGAGTCTCCATATGGTGAGAATATCTTTGAAAGAGTTATATGGTGTTGCAAGGAACTATGTCCTTTAAGGAATTCACCCTTAGAGGAACTGAGCCTGCTAATAGTCATCTGAGTAAACTTAGAAGCAGAACTTTAAGTCTCAGTCTGGTCCTGAGATCCCTGCAGTCCTGGTGACAGCTTGACTACAACATTAAGAGAACTTGACCCTCAAAAACTGTATGGTAAAAATGTATGTAGTTTTAAGGCACAGAACTTTGAAGCAATTTGTAATATTGCAGTATATTAACAAGTCAATCTGCTTTATTTTTTACAGATTTTCTTCTGTTGCTGACTTATGACTTTCATACAGGGTTGGTTTACTTGCTGATAATAATTGACTGACTCACTTTTGTAGAATATCATTGGCTGACTTGGGTCAGAGGTCCCACCCGTTCTGTAACGCTTTGCCCATAAATGGTAGGTCATGAAGATATAGAGCTGTCTTTTTTCAGGCTGTGGTTAGTTTTATTTAAAAATATTATAGAGAGGAAATAGGAAATTATAGACATGCATCTTTTTAGAAAAGGTGCCCAAGAACTGTTTATTTTGTTTACTTATTCATTTGTTTTGAATTTAAAAAGTGAATTGGTTTATTCACAACCATAAATCCAGAGGTTGTAATATATTAGGACATTCTCTGGAGTGCTAGAGGGCATTGTATTTATTAATAGTGATATTTAAATAGCTATGCATACTAGGTGATATTAATACTGGTTACAACTCAACAGTAATTAGTAAATTGATTTCTGTAGTATTTTCACTGAGGTAAAGTGTGTGCATATAGTATGTGTATATGTGTGCGTGCGCGTGTATTTGTATGTGCCACGTCCCCAGACTGACCATGATATATTAAGGTATAAAAAATAATCAGAGCTATTTAGCACCCCTTCAGTGAGATGGTCTAATTCATCATGAATGGTTTTTAAAAATTTATTAAAAATTTTCTTTGTAGCTCCGTGATTTACAATGTTAATGATAGGGTTTTAGGCATACAAGAGTATCTGTTTCCCTTCACAATCGTTTCGGTGTCCTCCCACAAGCAGTATCAAAGCACCATTCCCCTCCTCATTGTAAACTCAGCTGTATAAGGATAATTCTCATGTTCTATTTTGACCATTTATTTTTCCTTTATTTATTATTTAATTATTTGTCCATTATATTTTACATATAAGAGAGATAATTCTATATTTGTCCCTTTCTTCTGATTAGCTTCACTCAGTATGATATTCTCCAGTTTCATCCATATAATGAAATATTGCATGATTTAATCTTAGAGTTGAATAGAATTTCATTGTGTATGGGTACCACAGTTTGTTTTTCCAGTCACTTGTTCTTGGACACGATGGTTGTTTATAGATTTTGGTTATTGCTAATAGTGCTGTGATGAAAATGTCTTTCAGAATAGAATTTTGGGACCTTTGCTAATAAGTGGAATTTCTGAGTCATATATATGGAAACTCTTAGTTTGTAGAAAATCTTAGTTTGTAGAAGTGTCCATATTGTTTTCCACAGAGGTTGAAGCAATCAACATGACCACCGTTAGTGAATAAGGGTTCCCCCCAGCACCCCACATCTATACCAATACAGATTGTTCATTTTCATGTGTACAAATTCCACTAGTGTATGAGATGATTTCTTATTGTTTTGATTTGAATTTCCCTCATTGGGAATGATTCTTAAGTATTTCAACAAAAAACTGTCCTGTTGGATGTGCTAAGTCAGGCACTTTAACATGTTGAGGAAAAACTGGCATTTCCCCCATTCAGTAGGCTTATTTTTTATATTCTCTCATTGCAGGCCTTGTGGGTTCTGTCATTTTATATCCAGTGGCAGTAAAATTCTCATTCATTTTCTTGGCATCATTACCAAAGATTTCTGTTTTGGGTGAAAGGATAGAGAGAAAACAGAATGCACAGCTCACATTTCTGTTCTGCAGGTACCAATATAGCCAAATGTGTGTATCAGTTATGATTCTATATTTCTCACTGCACTTTATGAAAAAGTGGTGATAGGTGTGCTAGTCAACTCTGTTGAAAGCAGTAATTAAAAAAAATAACAAAACAACACTACTTATGTTTGAATAGTAGTTCTTATGTTAAAATAAATTAGAGAAATCTAAAAAGAATCCTGATTATCCACATCAGTTAAACCAGATTTCAAGCATTAGTATTTATTAAAACTCTTTAGGTAAATTTAATGTAAATCCAAGTTGAATATTTCTGAAGTACAGTCTCAGTGTTCATCAAAACTGAAAATATGGAATTCAGAAATTGAGTCATAAAACTGTTTCCACAAAAATCATATTTTTACCCCCAGAGATGAAGTTTTGCCTAGGCTAAAAGATTTGTCTGACTCCGTATATCTCTCTGTCTCTGTCTATCTCTACATCATCATTTCACCTCTGTATTTATCTCTATCTCCATCGCTATCCATCTGTCATCTAATGTCTATGTCTGTATGCATTTTTATGTACCTACTTATTTCTTGATTTATCCATCCATCTATCTAGCCAGTCAGCCACTCATCCAGGAAGGTTGTGGCTATTCTGTGAAGAATCTTAAAAGGAGGAGTGAAGTAGATAAAAGTAGCCTAATAGGCAATTAGTCATTAAAACCTCATTAAAACATTTTAGGTAGTAAAGAAACATGATTAAACTTGCTTTAAAACTAATCTGGTGATTTAATGATGAATGAGTACTCCAAAGTTGTCAGAGCAGAAAGAAGGCTATTTAGCAACAGAATGTAAGGAGGAAGAAAGTTCCTTTCCCCCAAGTTTTACTTCATTAAGGCACTGTGATTTGCAGAGTTATTCATAGTTGGGGTTTGGACATATAATGTTCAGCACCAGTTCTGCCACTGGTGTGATCTTCCTCCACAGCATTCCCAGGTTCCCTCCAATTCACTTTTCAGCTTACTACTTTGACAAACACTTTTACATTTGGTTACCACAGTCTGGGACTCACAATTTCAGCACTATTAACTCTGGTTTGGGTATTTGGCTCTATTGTTCCTTAATACCATCTATCTCCATTGGCCCTTCCTCCTGTTGCTTCTCATCGTCCCTTATCCCCCAGTCCTCCACTCATGTTACCTCCTCCTCTCTAAACTTCGGGACCAAGGAGGACGAAGAGACTTTTTAAAAAATATTTTATTATACGACAGTGAGATATACAAAGATGTTCATGTTTGGGTTTCAGTCATACGGTGTTCCAGCACCCATTCCTGCATCAGTGCCCATTTCCCACCACCAAAACCAATGTCCCCAATTCCCCCACCTTTTAGCCTGCCTCTATGGCAAGTTCTTTATCTGTTCTCTCTCTCTCCCTCCCTCTCTCTCTCTCTCTCTCTCTCTCTCTCTCTTCTCATGCACATTGTGCACTGCAATATATATGTTTGAGGTTATACAGTGTAAAACAAAAAAGCTGCCTAGTGTTCTAAAACATGCTAATTCCATAATAATAATATAAATATTAATTAAATATAAATAATAGTCAATACCAATATTACAAACCACAGTTCCTAAAATGAAAAATAATAGAAGAAAATTGCTGCAGCAAGGGTAAGAAGTTGGGGTGAGGGAGGCAGGAGGGATACTGGGGACACTGGTAGAAGGAAATGTACAATGGTGAAAGGATGGGTGTTAGAATATTGTATAAGTAAAATTCAATCATGAGCAACTTTGTAACCATGGTGACACAATAAAAATAAATAAATAAAAACTAATTTTAAAAAATAATATTCAATACCTGGAATATTACAGACAAGACCAAAAGAATTAGCAAAAGAATTACTCAGTTCACCTAAAACTCATCACTTAAATTAATGTATTATTGCCAGGGAATTAGCTAATGTAATACAGCACATGCCTAGCATTTTTGAGGCTCTGAAAACACTTGCCACCACCAGGTGTAGCCTTGGTTACCCTTGAACACTATGTTCACTATGGTGTGATCCATATGACCCTGCTCCAGGCTCCCAAAGCACTTCTAAGGTAGCCCATGTGAAGCTTGATAAAATGTGCTCTACTTAACTAAGGTAGGTGGTTATTACACAGTATTATTTTATCCCAAATAATTGGCATGAAAAAAGGTAGAATTGAGTAGATACATAGAAAATATGATAGTTCTCTAGCTCATCCCAACCTCAAACCATGCTGGTGAAAAGAAATAACCATCACCTATTACTATGTGCAGTAAAAAAAAATAAAAACATCAAGGATTTGGGTGCAGTGCTTATCTTACAGTAAGGGAGAAGGGCTGTGTACCACAAATTGGTACTGAAAAAGTAAATGTATTAATTGAGTGGTAGAATCTTGAAAGAAGCGAAGAAATCAAGAATATACTGGATATGCAATGTAGGAAAGGGGGAAAGGGGTGGGAAAGAGTGAAACACTGGACCTAAAAAAGAAACTTGAATTTCAACAGAAGCCTCAAGTAATTTGGTAATATCAGTTGTGACAAATTTTTTATAATTAATTCTTATTTTGGGATAATCAAATACTGTCATTTTTAAATGACTCTTACTGAGGCCAGGAAGATGGTTCAAAGTCACTCATGGAGTGGAGCATTCGGGCCGGAGCGATAGCCCAGCAGGTAGGGCGTTTGCCTTGTAAGCAGCTGGCCTCTGCCGGCCTGGGTTCGATCCCGGCATCCCATATGGTCCCCTGAGCAGCACTAGGAGTAATTCCTGAGTGCAGAGCCAGGAGTAGCCCCTGAGCATTGCCGGGTGTGACCCAAAAAAAAAAAAGAGCGTTCATCGCCCATCACATGGTCTCCTGAGCAATGCCAGGTGCAGTCTTGGTGGCCACAGCATAACTCAGGAGGCTCAAGATTAAAAATAATAATAATAATAATAATAATAATAATAATAATAATGAATTAAAATAAAACAAGTACTTTTCTCTCATGTTGGTCTCATTCATTTCAAGCATCTTTAAAAGTCTCTTCCTCCTCTTCTTGTCAAAGGTGGAATCTACCACAAGTGTGTGGGTGTCAGAAGTTAGGTAAGACAGAGAAAGGAAGAGTGTGCTAATAATCATCAAAATGATAAAACCAGCCTAGAACTGAGAATTGAATATAGGCAAAAAGATCAGGGTCTCCCTTTACTCCTTTTTGAAGGGGTGCATATGTTAACTTCTCCTTCTTCCTAAATGTATGTTTAGGGCCTGAATTTCTAATTCTTTAAATATATATTATTAGCTTTATGAGTAGTAATAATAATGATCAAATTATTTATATAAAACAGACATTCAGATTTCTTTACTGGCATAATGTAATTATTTTGTTTTTACAAATGCTCTTGCAACAATTGTTCTCTGTTAGAACTAAAAGACTGAAGTTAAAGGAGTTTAAAACCATGCCCAAAGCATTTATCCCCAGGACATAAAAATACTCTTTGAAATGGACATATGCATACCAGTATTCATTATAGCACTCAGCACTATAGTTAAGATATGGAATCAATCTAGGTATCCAAAAACTGGTTTATGAAGATATGTATATATACATAATGGAGTACTATGAAGCTGCAAGGAATGATGAAATCATGCAATTTGCTGCAACCTGGAACTGCAAGACGTTCAGAGAAGTAAGCTAGATGAAGAAAGGCAAACACATGATGATCACACTTATCTGTGGCATGTAGAATACTGGAAATGGAAGAAAGACCAAGAAATATGAAGAAAGAAAAACACACGATGATTACACTTATCTGTTGAATATATAATACTAGATAAGAAAATGTACTGTAGCAAAGGGGGATGCCTAGACCACCCATGATCCCACTGTTCAGAGAGGAGAAGGACAGAGAAGGAAAGAAATTAGGGGGAGTAGGCGAGAAGAGAATGGAAAGTAGTGATTGAATAGGCAACAGGGCTGTCTTTAGTTATACTAGTGATATGCGTGAGTGGTATAGACACATCTTCAAAACAGACTCAACAGAACTGAAAACATGACATCTAAGCTGCAGCCATTGAAACTTTTTGATGTATCTGCCAAGATAACAGGAAGGGGTGAATTGGGGAAAGATTACGGAGGCACTGGTGAAGGGAAGGTGACTCTGGTGGTGGGATTGGTGTTGAGATATTGTATGTCTGAAACACAACTACCAATGACTTTGTAAATCACAATTCTAAAAAATAAACAAAACACAGACCAGATATAAAAACCAGCATTTATGTTTTTATCATTGAAGAAATAATATATAGTATGGTACAATATATGAAGTAATAAAGTTAAGAATAACAGGTGGCTATTTACATTGTGATGATTTCTTTTATTATAAATTTTGAGTACAGATATCAAGAAAGATAATTTTTATAAATGAGATGTAGGAAAATAGGTTTATTGATAATATTGACTGCTTATAAACATCAAACCTTTATTAATAGGCTGCATTTATGTAGATCCAAAATCAATAAGTCTCAGCTCTATTCCAAACTACAATCCATTTTGCTTTCCCAGTACCACATGATTTACCTATTGAATTCATTTGGACTGTTTTCCTTAGTTTCAAGAAAAGTTTTCTAATTTTTGATGATATTCAGAACTTAAAAGGGTATATAAACAAGTTATCAAAGGAAGGCAAACACTAGACCCTTTATTATAGAAAGAATAGGCTAGGGAAGGAGAGAAATTGATGGGGAAGTAAGAAGAGATGGAATGAAGGTACAGGACTAGGGCACATCAGTGGTGCAGAAGGGGGCATGTGGGTATGTCTAAACCACAGTCATCATTACTGAAGCATGCGAACCAAACTGCAATAGTTAAACTGAAAAAAAAAGTCTGTTAAGGAGGCAGGTTGGGGGTATGAGAACAATTGAGGCTACTAGTAGAGAGAAGTTGACATTGGTTGTTTTGGAAATTGCTCAAAAATCTCTTAATGGAGACTTTTATAAATTAGGGTACCTCAATAAAATAATACTGAACAAAACAAAGTAAAATATAATAAAAGCACATATTGAAATAAAAGAGCCACAAAAAATGAAACTGATATAACTGTTCTAGATTATTTTAGTATATTACTTTAAAAGTCAAATTTTAAAATTTTATCAGACACCCAGGAAATTCATGCTGCTTATATTTATTTCTTGAATTTGAAATCATAAAACATTCATTTTGTCATTTTGTGATGACTAGGTTTAAAGTTAACACTGTGAATAATTTTGCATGGTAATATAGTATTACCCTTTGGGAATAGTGGATTATATAGGTTTGTTTGATTAATTATCTTAGATTAAAAAATTCTAGTGAGTCCCAGGCTTGTATTATCTTTTCCTTACTTTAGGCTTTCAGTTTGACTATTCCCTTTCCTTGAAGCTTTAATCTACTTAACTTTGGTTCTGTAGTTCCTATTACAGTATAAATTAGATAAGTATTCAGAATCAGTAAGTTAAATTGTATATTAAATTATAATTCAGTAACCTTTTTCTAGAAGCCTAAGCCTCACAGTTCTTCTAAAATATAACATGAGAAATGTGAAATACAATAAGTTGAATTTTTAATGCCAATAACATAATCAGTTAAATTTAATATCATTGATAGGGTATACAAAATAAAAAGGAGCAAAAAGATGACTCCAAGATTTTGACTATATAAAGGACTAGAATTGACATTTCTTTGAGAGTAGTAAAGCTGAGGGAGTAGGCACAGACTGGAAACAGAAGAAATATACATTTTGGTTTTAAAAATGCTAACTTTGTATATGTGAATCTTGACTACAGAAGAGACCTATTGCAGGGAAAAAAATTTGGGAGTCAAGGAGAAGAGTGAAGAGAGGTTATCAGTTATTTCTCAGAGGCTAAGTCAGGTAAGGGTAAGAATTGGCTCTGGATTGTCAACAAAGAAGTTCTGGCACAAAACAGAATAGAGCAGGCTCAGGAAAGTATGTGAGGTGAAAAGGGAACCAATTCTTTTGAAGAATTTTGTAGTAAAGGTGTTGGATAATGGGTTGATTGCTACTTCTTTCAATAAGTTTGAAGCCTTTTCCAATTATTTTAATGTTGCCTAAATGGAGAGCATTGCAACAAAATATCTGAATAGCATGATATAGTAATTCTCTCATGTGACATCTCCAACAAATTGTTTCTGAAAATAAAAATGCTCAACTATATTTTCCCTTCACAACAATACATATTAGTTATAACTTGCATTTGTTTTTGAAAATTTAAGGTAGAACAGAAGATAATAAAAGGACAAGATAATAAAAGGACAAGATTTGCAAATAGATGTTTCAAAAGTGTAAATTACCTTATAGAACAGAAATTTTTTTTTATTAGGGCAGATAGAGATATCTTGGCAGATAAAAGCTTGTGCTTTAGACACTATTCTATTGTACTACACTAAGCATAATACTTCTAAGTACTATAAGCATTGATACTTCAGATAATACTTGCCTGAAAAGATGTCTGAAATTCAATAAAAACTCAGAGCAGCTTAAAACACAGGGAAGCTTTCACATGAAATTCATTCCAGGAAATCAAATAGCTATACTTCTAAATGGGTGTAGCTATACTTCTGAATGGGTGTAACCTTTTATAAATACATATTTTAGGATCGAAAAATCATACTTCCATAGTCATGCAATATACTAGAAGTACAATTATTGTTCCATTAATAGGCATTTCAGATTTTTGCTGGATGAATTCTCAGAAATTGTCCTGAAAACAGAATAACAACTGATTTTCTTGAGCTTCTTCAGACTCTAGTCTTTTCAGAGAATCTCTAGGTGATTTCTTTAACGGTTGTTTATGGGTCAATTCCTGCTGTCACTGCTTCACATGTACAACATCCTTTCTGCCCAGCATGGATAAGATGCTTTGTTCTAACACCAGGCTTCTTTCTCTCATTTTTATTATATGCGGACAGGTTCAACTAGGCATTTAGAGATAACCATGGCCCTTTCCCTCTAAACTTTAGGATCTGTTTCTGAGGATAGTTTGTCATGTCAGATGTTTTCTTTATTTGGAATGAATTCTTTTTTGGGATGTTGTATTCTTCCCAGGCAATTTACCTTATCCTTTTCACTGTTGTTTGTCAGACATGCTACTTGTGACTGATCTCTAATCCTGGACCATATTTGAGGGTATTTTTTTTGCCTTAAAGGCTATCTGCCATTCTTGTAAATCAGTATATGTAGAAATGATTGGAGCTGATTTTCAGCTCCACCTGCTAGATGGACCTAAACCTCATTTATTTCTAGGCTAACTGGAAAGTTTTTAGGCATAGTATGTGTTAGAGAAAGAGAACACATGCTAGTAGGTGTGAGGTCTCTGCACTTTTCTCCCCCACTTGCCTATGCTCTCTGTATTCAGCTGTATATTGAAGAGGCAGAAAAAGAAACAAGTTCAGATTCTATAAGCTACCAGAGAAACCTATTTCAGGGGCTCAAATTGTTAGTATGTTTCATTGAGATCTGGAAAAGAAATCCGTGTGTGTGTGTGTGTGTGTGTGTGTGTGTGTGTGTGTGTGTGTGTGTGTTCATGAATGGATGCGTATGCACATGTGACATGTTAGTCAGCCTGTTAGTCTGCCTACAACTCTGGAAAAATCTTTCCACTGCGTTTTCTTTATTCAGTGAACAGGACTTGCAGTAACAATGATTCCCCCTGACTTACTTTTCTCTTGGAGCTTTGGAAGTTCACTTTGGTGGGGGACTATGCTGCAGTGGGGAATATGCTGCAGTTTCACTTAGTATTGCTATTTAAAAGCCTTTGTGTTTAGGTGATGCTACTGACACATGCAGTTGTCAAACTAAGTGTTTAGTAGCTGCTTTTGTTCTTCCCAGCAGCAGCCTTGAGTCTGAGATGAGACATCCTTGCTACTCTCCAGGTCCCCATTTGCGAGATGGTTGGCTGCTACCAGGAGGAAGTCAATGGCCGAGAACCATTTTCTCTGTGCAATGTTAAGTGCTCCTTGTGGACACTGCTGCCAGAGGATGACGAAGACCTGGAAAATTATTGCTGGTCTCAAGCAGCTCCTAATGGACTTCCCCACTGAGAGAAAGCCAGAAAAGAGAAGGAGGCTGCAGTAGGCAGGTGTTGATATCCTTCTCTTCGGCCATTCTCCATCTTCCCTAGTGCTGGCTCTTGCTTTTTGTACGCCATGTGCATTTGGGCAATTCACATGCTTAGGAAGCTGCTCATAGACTAGGATAGGCTATCAGCAGGTGAAATACTAAAGCATCACACTCTAAAGTTTTTTTTTTAAAAGCTGTGATTTTTGTTTTCTTTTGATTAGTTTCCTAGATCTATACTTCAGTAGCTTTGCTGAAGGGCCAACATCAAACCAGAGATACCCTCAGTGTCTATTTAAGTGCCATAAAGTATTTACTTAATATTTTATAGATAAAAAGCCACTTTGGAATGTTGATCTCTGCAGGAGAACAAAACCTATTTATGGACCCTGAGGGTGTTTCACCTTTAAGATAGCTAAGTTTCAAGGAAACGGAAGAAGTCTTTTATTTTTATGATTCTAGATAAATTATGGGATGACTCTGTTTTAGGGGCTCTTTATCTCTTTCTGCTTTGTCTCCTGATATGTGAAGCATAACCAGAGAGAATATACTTTATTCTATCTCAATGCTTCCAACAGTTTATTTCAACTGTTTTAACAAAAGAAGCAATCACATGTGTTTTGCCATGAAGCAAGGACTAGTGTGGAAACAGAAGAGTATAATAGGTGATCTTAATTCACAGACATAAAATCTGAGCTCTAGTCCCAGTTCTGGTATTGTCATGAATACTCCTGACTACATGAAGCATGGGACTGGTTAGTCTCATTGAAGTTTTGCTGTCTCATCTATAACATAGCAAAAATAATAATGCATACATTCTAGGTTATTGTAAGAATAAAAAATGTATACACATATTATGTTTTTATATTCCACAAATGAGTCTAATCATTCTGTGTTGCAGGACTCCTTTAAGGGCCGCTGCATCCGGCTCAAAACATTAGCACAGTAAAGGCCCTAGGTGAGATGCAGGGAGGGATTACCTAAGGGCATTGGACCCTCCCTGCTTTCCATAACAATGGGAGGAAGATCTGAGTTGCAGGGGTATAAAATAGCCGGTTTTCACTCTCGCTTCTTTTGGGGGCTCTTGCTCGCTGTGAGCGCTTGCCCTGCTTGGAAGTTTTACACGTGGTGGTCGCCATCTTGGCCTACACGTGGCTAGGGTTCTAGCCTGGAATCCTAAGCATCGGGTTTTTCCTCTTGCTGATTTGTATGCCTGAACCTGTGATAAGTAAAGCCTTTTAAAACTGCATCGGATTCCTGAGTTTTCATCCGTTCCTCGCCGGCTTTGGAGGTAGAAGGGAACTTCGCTTCCCGGCACTGTCGGGGACCCCAGTGGAGCGCCCGACAATTCTGTATACCCTTCTCCTTCTGAATCATTACACGCAGCATGATACTCTCTATGTCCATCCATTTATAAGCAACTTCATAACTTCATTTTTCCTAATAGTTGCATAGTATTTCATTGTGTAGATGTACCATAGTTTCTTTATACCCAAGGTCAGTAGAAATAAGGGAAAGGAGGATTGATTCACGATTGGAATCCTGCCTCAAGTGCTCAGGGAGAACACAGTTGGGATAGAGAAGGTACCCTATGACAAAGATAGCATTCTGGATAGGAATTGCCTGCTGAAAATAGATAAGGAACAAATATAATAACCTCTCAATATCTGTATAGAAAAACCATAGTGCCCAAAAAAGGGGAGAGAAAGAGAGAGAGATAGAGATAGAGAAAGAGAGAGAGAGAGAAGGAACATGCCTGCTATAGAGACAGACTGGGAGAAGGGTGGTGGGGACTGGGTACACTGGTGGTGGGAAATATACACTGATGGAGGGATGGGTGTTGGAACACTGTTTGACTAAAAATCCATCATGAGCAGCTTTGTAATTCTGTATCTCACGGTGATTAGATTTTAAGAAAAGAATACTAAAAAAAACCCACGAGGGGCCGGGCGATAGCCCAGCCGGTAGGGTGCTTGCCTTGCACGTGGCTGGCCCATGCCGGCCCGGGTTCGATCCCGGCATCCCATGTGGTCCCCAAGCACCGCCAGGAGTGATTCCTGAGTGCAGAGCCAGGTGAGACCCCTGAGCGTTGCGGGTGTGGCCCAAAAAGCAAAAAAAAAAAAAACCCCACGAGAATGCACACACAACAACAGCATAACGTTTTGTTTATTACAAGTGTTCAATAATGTTAGATACTTCTAGATATGATAAAAGAATATTCAATTCTCTTTTCTCCATTTGTAACATTGTATGTTGAATAAGAATATTCTAAGGCAAAAAAAGAATATTCTAAGGCTTAAATTAAGATGATAGGTGAGTATTTTGTATACTAGATTTTATATAAACTTAACATATATTTATAAGCATAATGGACTTCGGAGGTTTGCAGAGAAGATAGGTTAGTGAAGAGAAAAAAAAATAGAAGACAGCAGGAAAGATGGGAGCAAATATGTGGAGTGGTTTAAACATTCTTAGAAGTGAAAGAACTGAATTAAAATGCTTAAACTAAGTTAAACCAACTTCAATACTAAATATAACCAAACCATAGCAACAAAACAGGTAAAAGCGCCCTACAGCATTCACCCTACTATTGTGCACGTTACTTGCCGTTCTCCAGCTCTAAATACATTCCTGATAGCTGTCTTCTCAGAAGAACCTGTTGATCATTCAGTACTTCTAAGTTGATAGAGCGAATTCAATTACTCTAGATCACCTCACATTCCTTTCTGTTCTAGTCCTAAAGCACCTTCTCCTAGCTGGCTGCTTCTTACACTCACAAACTCCATGAGCTCCTCTGTTTTCTTTCTTTTCTCAGGGATATAATTTTTATCCCCCTCCCCAGCAGAGTGTGTTAAAAACTAAACATCAGACACATATGGTAATATCACAAAATTTTTAATTAAAAATTTATTAGTATAAAATGCATTTATAAAATTTTATGTAAATAGTAATGCTTCTATTTCTATTATAAGGAACACGATACACTAAAAAGTAAAATTTTTGTAGCAATAACTAAGGTATTTCTTTTAAGGAAAAATTGAAAATTTCTTCTTTGTGTACCTCATAGCATAGCATTTGAAACCTCACATGAATGCATTATAGATGTCTTCTTTCGGTAGGGCTAGCATGACCTGGCAGATGTTTTTGTCTCTATTAAAATCTCTCTTTTCCCTCCTCTGGTCATGCACACAAATCTGTACAGCAACCTAAAAGAAATAGAGATGATTTCTGAAAATAGAGAAGTTCATGTGAGCTAGCATGAACTATCAAAGATGTGGTGGGGAGCTTTTCAGAATCATTGAGGACATGAATCAGTATAAGTTAGCATAGACTCACAGACTAGGGCCTGATGAATAAAACTGATGCAATTTAGAAGTTTAATACCATGTAAAATGTGGTATGCCAGTTATAGTTCATTTATTCAGGCTACTTATTTTCTCTTAAAATGTACAAAGACTAGAAGGGGTGGGCAAAAAGTCT
Source organism: Cryptotis parvus (assembly GCA_021461705.1). NCBI lineage: Eukaryota > Metazoa > Chordata > Mammalia > Eulipotyphla > Soricidae > Cryptotis > Cryptotis parvus. The sequence goes on from JAJIBD010023918.1 coordinate 48,682, forward strand.
TTGGGACTGTATGCATTACAGTAGCATGAAGATTTCTGGGCTAATTCATTTGGTTTTTACAGTGACACTGTAATATAATTTTTGTAGATATACTTTTTTGGTATTATTGGATGCTTGTTACTTATCTGTGTGTCAGATGCAGTACATGAATTGCTCTAGAATTCCTGAAGGACCTATAAAAGCTTTCTGTCCTTCAGAATGGCACAAAATACTGTAGAAGCTTAACTGAACCAAGCATATGGACTAAAGACAGATAATTGATACAAAACACAAAGATAGCTATTAGCTGGGTTGGAGAGATACTACAGTAAGTAGGACACTTGCATGCGGCTGAACCAGTTTCATTCCTGGCACCCAAACCCCACAAGAAATGTTGCCTGAATGTGGAGCCAAAAGTTAGCCCTGAGCACCACTGGGTGTAGCCACAAAACAAAAATCAATGAAACAACAACAACTATCAGGAATTATGTTTTCCTGTTTTAAGTGTCCTGCATTCCAAGAAAGTCAAAAACATAAATCATAGGATCTGGCATCATCTTCTAAGATGAAGGGGAGGGGACTTTCCTGGGGACTGAAGAATGGAGGCAGGAGAGTAGTGTTTTGTGAATGAGGGCCAGAGCAACAGCCCTTTATTTTTTTCAATGTTTTTTAGCAACAAGTTGTCAATGAGAGCTTTCAAGATACATTAGTTTGAGAAAGAGCAAAACAGACCAAAAGAATTAGGGTTAGAAATAAATTAAAAACCCTTTCGATGGAGTGTAAGTCTCTCTTATAAGGAAGATTTTAATGTTTTTTTAAATCAAAATTTGAAGTATGGCATTTGTACCTACTAAGTCTGGAATAATTTATTATAATTTCTTTTTGAGAGGTTAGAACAATTCTCGCAGTACAGTGATAAATGCAGATGCTTTCTAAGACTCTGGGGGCTGAGAAAAGTTTAGAGTGATTTAGGGGCAACCAGACAATGCTTCATTACCCAGGAAACTGACCCTTCTACCATCTGCTGTAAATGAGATCTGAAAACTTTCCCCATCCTATTATCTTGTCAATTCTTAGCATCAGTTTCTAACAAGAGAGTAGAAATGCAATATAGCTTTGGCTTGGAAAAAAAGTACTTAGAGTTTAGTGGACTGTAACTTGGCTGCAAATCCAAATGGGTAATATTTAGGTTGTAATATGATTTTCGTCATGCAGATTGTGATGTTTACATCTAGTAATGAGACCCATGTTTTTTTTTTCTATCAGTAGCTCTCAAATGGAAAATGTTGGGGAATAACTGGATGTGTGTAAAGAGGGTAACTTCAGCACACCTATGTACAGACATTGTCATTTTACTGAGTGAAAGTTAAATGTAAATATAAAAATTCATGAAAGTTTTTTCCATTAACATTAACATTATTTTGCTGCTCTTATCCGCATGATATACTATGCTGTTTCAAAGTTTGTGCTCTCAACCTTCTTATTTTTCTAGTCCCTAAATTCATTAATGTATTCAATGAAGCATTTTCCTTGATATTTTGGAAGTATGAATGAATGGGAAATATGGTTATAGAAACCTGAGTCATGTTATAGGTCTGTATATGGATTTGAACTGTGATTGTGATAAATCAACAAAAAGGAACCCCCTTTTCTTCCCTCATAGAGCAGTTGTTAAGCATTTACTACCACATCACTTATTCTTTCTATTGTGAGGCTAAAGTTCTAGTGAGATAGATAATTAATAAATGAATAAACTATTTTTTTTAAAGGGAGAATCTGGAGATTACAATGTCAAAGAGAACCAAATCTGCTTGACTTTCCAAGCTTCTTTTTCCACCATTCTTAGAGTATCTCCCATAGCATTTCTTCATTATTCTGGTGTCTGGGGTATTCTTTCCCTATGCTTATTTAGAGCTTTAGGAGTTTGTTGCATTCTCTCTATCTGGTTTCCTCTAGTACTAGCTCTCAATCCACATTGTTCAGACTCTTTTATTCTGCGCTTAGAGTCCAATGAGTAAGGGTTTTATCACCAGTGTTAGATCTCTATTACATAGAGTAAATCATTGGCTGTTTAGTAGAACTGAAAAATCCACAATTATCCTTATTCCTCCCTATAACCAGATGATTTTCTCTTTCTCCTCACTAAGAAAATAAGTCTGTTTATCTATCGTTAAATATAGACTAGCTTTTGTGAAGTGTTTTGGCCAGTAGAATAAAGTAGAAGTGGCATTATGTTCATACACCTAGTCCTTGGAAGCCTTGAGTATGTGCTCTGTTGTTCTTGGAGACAGTTCTTCTGAATATGTCTCAGTGAGGCTACTGGAAGTTTGAGAGTGCAGTTGAACTCTAGTAGTCCCACTAGAGTCTTACTACTTTAGGCATCCCCTAACTACCTGGCAGTTGACTACAAATGCATAAACGATACCAACCAAGATCAACCAAGCCTGTCCCAGAGTAGTCAGATCAACCAGCATATTTCAAATTGATGTCTTATATAATCAGGAGCTAAACAAATGAATGTCTTAAAATTACTAAATAAAGACACTTCTGATCAGCTACTGTGGGTAGCATGATACAACACACAAATGGAGTCCTCATGCTTCATAACTGTTAGGGAGATTGTTGCATTGAGAAAGGATACAGAATTTTCTTTATTTAGAATATAGGAGCCGGAGGCGATAGTACAGCGGGTAGGGCATTTGCCTTGTATGTGGCCAGCATATGCCAGCCGGGTTCGATCCCCGGCAACCCATATGGTCCCCGAGCACCACCAGGAGTAATTCCTGAGTGCAGAGCCAGGAGAAACCCCTGAGCATTGCCAGATTTGACCCAAAAAAAAAAAAAATAGAAAATAGAATATATTTTATAGAGTACATGTAACATGCCATGTATTGTGCTAGGCAATAGAAATCAAGGGTGATAAAATATACAAACTCCTATGTTGAAGTAATAATGCTAAATAAGTATAATTTTTTTTGGTATGGGAGATACATTATTCATATATTTACGGAGAGGCACATTGATTTACCAACCTCCAATAGCACTCTTAAACAAGGCCAACTGTTTAAAATGTGGCAAAAGAGCAAATGAAAGAACTGAAATAAACCCATCGAGTTTAGAGACTTCTGGGTCATTGGTAATTTTGCCTATTTTCTTTTTGCATGCTTACTGTCTTTGGTGATTTCTTTTCCTTTCTTTCTTTCCCCAAAGCTACATAGAACTGTGTTAAGAAGCCTTGGAAAATGAATTAGGTTGACTAATGTTATTTTAAAATTTATCTCCTCCTGTAACTGGTAAATATGACCCTGTTTAAAAATAGTTTGCTTTGTGCAGGAGCTATTGAACAGCTAGTTGGGCGTTTGCTTTGCTCCTGTCTAATGCGGGTTCAGTCCTAGACATCCCATATGGTCCCCAGAGAACCACCAGGAATATGTGTTGAGTGCAAAGCCATGAGTAACCCCTGAACCCCTGAGCATCCCTGGGTGTGACACAAAATTAAAAAAATTGTTTTTCAAATTTAATCATGTTAAGATGAAATCAGAACCGTGTTTAACTCTATTTCAATGACTCTTGATCTTAAAGGAAAACTTCATAGAATCATCACAGAGGAGAACAGCATGTGAAGATGAAGACAAATATTAGGGTGGTGTAGCAAAGCAAGAAATGCCACAGATTGCTATCAATTACTAGTAGGTAGAAAGAGACAGGAAGTGCTCCTGGTGATACTCAGGGGTTACTCCTGTCTCTGAATAGAGCAGTTACTCCTGGCGGTGTTTGGGAGACCATATGGGATCCTGGAGATAGAATCCAGGTAGGCCCCATGCAAGGGAAAAGCCCTACCCACGTTCTATCACTTCATCCTTGTACATGTACATAAGACAAGGACTCTTATGTAGAACTTTCAGAGGGAAATAAGACATGATGACCTTTTTACTTTGGGGATCTAGCTTTCCAGAAGTTGGAGGCAATGAATTTCTATTTTTTTAATTTTGTTTTTGAGCCATACCCAGTGAAATTCTGGTGTTACTCCTGCCTCTATACTCAAGAATTATTCCTGATAGTGCTAAAGACCACATAAAATTCTGGGAATTGAAAATTGGGTCAGCTTTGTTCAAGGCAAGCATACCTGCTGTACTATTACTACAGGCCTGAATTTCGATTTTTAAAACTACCATGTGGGTAATATTTTTTGCCGCTACATGAAGCAAATACAGAGAATGAGGAAATTGGAACCACGAATATACAGTATTTTAGAGAAACTTTGCCACATGCAAAGGACAAATGGTGTTACCTAGAGATAAAGAATCACAAAGTAGAGATAGAGCTTTTGGATATGGCATAACTTTTTTTAGACCCTTTTTCCTGTTGTGGTACAGTTCTTCAGAAACAGATAACAGAATCCTGTTACGGTTGAAATTTTGTTTGTCAGTTATACAGGAGATAGATAGAGGTAAGGCAGTTTAGAGATTCATGGGAATGCCACTGAGATGAAGAACTGTGTACTCCACACTGTCCAAGGAAGGAAATATGAAACCGAAGGCATTGAATACCAGAATTTCTCATTAATCCATGTTATGAGTTGAATGTGTCTCCCTGAAATTTATATGTTGAAGCTCTAATCCTCAATGTGACTATATTTGGAAATATGGCCTTGAAGAAAAAATATAACATTAATTAAGCTAGGAATTATTTTACCTTCCTCAGGCACGGAAGGTACACCTACACATCTTTTGGTATTAGAGCTTCTATTTTTTTTATTTCTTTTCCTTTTGAGCTTCTAATTTCACTCATGTGTTGCTACTGGGCCCAATTCGAAAAAATATGGTGATGTCATCAATAACCTATTAAACTCAAAATCCAATGGATTTTTCTCACTTCTTACCATATATTCTCTCAGCATTTGTGAATACATCCTTTCAAGTTGTCCCTACGTCTGTGATTTCTTGACTTCTTTTAAGAATCTATTTCAGCTGGAGATTCTGAAGGCTTCTGTACAAAAAACCCTACATTGGTCAAGTTGGAGCATAAAAGAAGAAAACAGATCAAGTAAAAATGATTCATACTAGGATAAATGTATTTATCCTAGGGTTACATTTACCCATCCAAAGGGTAAATGTAACCTAGGATAAATACATACCTAAGATAAATACAATACCCTTTGGATGGGTAGATGAAACCTAGATTCTATTATTTCTTTCAATACTGCATTGGGAACCAAGTGTTGTCTGAGGTTCTAAAATTTTTTATTATATTTTTTGATCCCAAAGACAAATCTCTTATATAATTGGCACTGTAATTATTTAAAAAATGAGGAATAGAGATAATTATAAAACTTCTTGAGAGAAAGTAAGATATTGACTATCTGACCATTTCATCTTTTCATCCTTTTTATCTGCTGTCTCTCACTTTTTTGGTATGTTTGCAAAATGATACAATATAGAATTAATAAAAATGTCACAAATATCTTAAAGTATTAGAACATTTGGGGAAATGTTAAATATATTTTTGTTGCTACATCCCTCAGATTACCTCTGGTTTCTTTAGATTATGCTGAGAAGAACATAACTGAAACCGTGATGTGAAAATTAAATGAAAGTTTCAGTATAGATGAGGAATCCATGATATTTCACAGGAAATAACTTAAAATCTGTGTATATAAAGGAGAAATGGTTCATGTCTTTTTGTTTTGTGCCCATGAGATTGCAGATAAAGACTGCGATCTTTATCACCATGCCAAGATGTCAGGAAACTCAAAGTTTTTTTAGCCTACTTCAGTTCCACTTCCAAGATTACATTGATTTCATAGCATTTTGTAGTTGGCATATCTTGACATGAACCATAGGTATTATTTTGAATTCCCAATGCCTTTTTTATTAGATGTTTAAATCAATTACTACTAATCTGATGAGAAATTTAGAATTTTTAACCACAGGTATTATTCTCAGAACTTCAACTTGACAGGATATGAGATTGGAAAATAGATGAATTCAATTGAACCCAAGTTTTCTGACTTTTAAATCAAGTTTCTTTCCAGCAAACTGTTCTGCCTAATAGGTGGTAATTTACTTTGATCTCTGCAAGTTAAGTGAATTGGTGATCATAACATGAGCACTTTACTTCAGCTTCATATGCTTATGTGAGAAAGAAATGCAAGATGAGAAAGAGGGTTTACGTCATTATGGTATGGATGCTGTATTAGGGAGACATGAATCAGGTATTCTTGTGAAATATTATTTATTTTATTTTCTCCAATTTTTATTTTGGCTCTTTGATTTATGATTGCTTATATTAGGATTTCATGCATATAATGTTTCGACACCACCACCAGTGTCAGAGACTCTCCCTGCTGTCTCAGTGAACCTCTCATCCTCATGACAGATTCGTTTCTGTTAGTCTTGGGAGAAATTTACATATCTATATTTTATTACAATTTATGTGTAGGCCCATGTCCATTTTTATTTTTCATCCTGTTAAGTTTATTGTGTTCATTTTCTCTCTTATTCCTTCTTCATATTTTCCTTTTCCTCTAGTATTTATAAGGTTAATGTTTCTTTCTTATGGAATTAGTGTATAAACTCACCTGCGTGAGCATAGACATTTTTTTTTTTTTGTTGTGGGTTTACACCCCCACTTACTCTTGGCTCTGTGCTCAGGGATCAGTACTGGTAGTATCCAGGGTACTAGGGGATGCTGGAAATCGAACCTGGGTCAGCAGCTTGCAAGGCAATCCCCTTATCTACTGTGCTAATGATCTGGCCCAATATTTCTTTCAAAAGAGAAACATAATCATTCTTTTTTTATTTTGGCACCACATCCAGGTGTGCTCAGGACTTATTCTTGACTCTATGCTCAGGAACATTATTGGTTGGACTTAAGGATCCCTACTACTGGTGGTGCCGGAATGGAACCACCGTCAGCCATGTTCATTCATTTGAATTAGGCAGGATAAAGTTAATGTGTTTTTATTTATATAAAGGAGCATACATATATACATATACATATACATATACATATACATATACATATACATATACATATACATATACATATACATATACATTATAATAGACATATACACATACATATACATATACATTTACATATACATATACATCATCATATACATATACATCATCATATACATATACATTATCATATACATTATCATATGCATTATCATATGCATTATCATATGCATTATCATATACATATACATATACATATACATATACATATACATATACATATCCGTATCACTGTATCACTGTATCACTGTCTTCCCGTTCATCATTGATTTGCTCGAGCGGGCCCCAGTAACATCTCCATATGTCCTGTCTCATGCTAGTAGAGCCCAAGGGCATCTGCTTGCTCCAGGAACATAAAGAGCCTCAATCCATTCCGGAATGAGATCTATAATTGTTACGTATTCGTATACACATCACTTGATCACTTGATCACTTGACATCCCTTATTCATCGATTTGCTCGAGCGGGCACCAGTAACATTTAAATTTGACCCTATCACATGCCAGTGTAGCCCAATGGCATCTGGTTGCTTCAGGAGTACAAAGAGCCTCAAACCATTCATTCACGGTCTTGACGAAGAAGTCTGACCATCTTGTAGGTGGGTGGCCATGTGATCTTTTGACATCCCGTGGGATCCAGTCGGTAACGGCTCTAGTCCAGTGGTCGTCTCCAAATTGCATTACATGTCCAGTCCATGTGATTTTCCATGCCTTGGCAAATGAGACAGCGTCCCTGACTCTGGAACAGCAACAGAGGTCAGAGCTCTGGATTCCTTATTTCACTCGAGTGAGGCGTGGTATTCCAAACATAGTTCTTTCGATTCCTCTTTGGGAGACCCGAATAGCATTTTTATCCTGCTTTCTTAGGGCCCAGGTTTCTGAGGTATATGTTAGTGCAGGGAGAACGGTGGAGTTGAAGAGATGTGCCCAGAACGGGAGGTTCTTTGTCTTTTTAGCTATTTCTTTGATGCTTTTGAAGGCATTCCATGCCACTCTCTTACTCCTGCGCAGCTCAGCATTCATCATGTTGACTTCTCAACCTAGGTACACATAACTGCTGCATTCAGAGATTTTTGTTCCACTGAGAGTGATTGGGGCCTCTGGAACTAGTTTATTTTTCATGAACATAGTTTTGCTGAGATTCAGCTGTAGACCTATCTTTCCACATTCTCGGTCAAAGTCAGCCAGCATTTGTGCTGCTTGGCTAATGTTTGGTTTTATTAGAATGATGTCATCAGTGAAGTTGAGGTGGTGTAGTTGAAGACTGTCTATCTTCACTCCCATTCCTTCCCATTCTAATTGTCGCATGATGTTCTTGAGGGTGGCGCTGAAGAGTTTTGGTGAAATGGTATCACCCTGCCGAACCTTTCTCTTTTGACATCTGTGATCACTTCTTTGTAGAATGGTGAGATCCTGGTGGTGAATTTATAATAGAGCTCACGAATGATCTTGATGTATTGGGTTTGAACGCCCTGTTTGGCTAGGGCTTCGATTACCGCTTCAGTTTCCACAGAATCTAAGGCTTTCTTTAAATCAATGAACATGAGACAGAGCGGCATCTTGTACTCCCTACAAACTTCCATGAGCTTGGTTACCGTGTGGATATGGTTGATTGTGTTGAATCCTTTTTGGAAGTCAGCTTGCTCGCATGGTTGTTCTTCATCTAATGTTCTGCCAATCCTGTTCAGGATGACTCGAGTGAACAGCTTGTAGATGACAGACAACAGGCAGATGGGGCAATAGTTGCCAATGTTGTGGATTGAACTCTCTTCTTGAACAGTAAAGCTGTCCTGCTGGTTTTCCATTGGGAGAGCACCTTGCATTCAGACAGGTAGTGTGTGAAGAACCGGGCCAGTGTATTGATGAGTACTGAAGGCAGATTCTTCAGGTGTTTGGGTCTGACTTTGTCTGGGCCTGGTGCTGTTCCTTTCTTTACTGACGAAATGGCATGTTGGATTTCAGAAGGGAGAACATTGGGAACAACATATCTATCCTGTGGAACTTGGTATGTGGGCAGGTGGACGTGGCTGTCAAAGAGATCTGCACTCAGGAATTACTCCTGGCGGTGCTCGGGGGGACCATATGGGATGCCGGGTGTCAAAGAGATCTGAGTAGAAGTCATGGATAATCTCCATGCCTTTCTGGAAGATGTGATATATCCATCAGGAAGTTGGAGGGCAGTCATCTTGGTCTTATAGTTGGCGAATGACAGGCGGGCATTGTGAATGCTTTTCCCAGCTTCTGCTGCATCTTTCAGTATTTCTGCTCTTCTCTCTTTGAGGTCTTCCTTTATTGCTTCTCTGCACTGCTTTGAAAGCTTGGATGTTAGCAATTGGTTGCCTGAGGCTTGCACCTTGCCACATTGGTGAATGAGCTACAGAGTTTTTGAAAACAGGCGTCCTTTTTGTGTCTTTCTCTCGTCATTCTTGGCACAATCATGGAGGTGCTGAACCTGTCGGTTGTATTCTTCATCAATGTCATCAATGATGGTATCTTCCCATGTTGTCACAGTGCTGCCAAAAAGTTCGCAGTTGATGGTTGTTCTGGGAGTTCTCTTCTTAAACTTTGCAGCCTTTTCTCCCTGTTGCGTGAAGTAGAATTTTGCATGAAGGAGATGGTGGTCTGATCCTGTTTGGAATTTTGGGGACGACAGCAACATGGGTCAGGCAAAACTGTCAATTGAAGATGATGTGGTCAATTTCATTGTGGAACTGTCCACCAGGGGATTCCCAAGTCCAATGTTTCGATTCAACCTTCTGGAACTGTGAGTTCCCATGAATGGTTTGGTGGACATGATGAATTCATATAGTCTCTCAGCCTGTTCTTTCCATTCTAGGGCATGGGTCCTGATGTGGAGTTCTTTGGCTGATCTTCTCGTTCCTATCTTGGCATTAAAATCACCGACTATTGTTGCAGGACTCCTAAGGGCAGCTGCATCTGCTCTGGATTGCCTCCTGCAAATCACTTTAGATAACGGGGTAGTCTAAATGTGGCAGTTTATCCGACCATGTATGCTGTACTAGCTGGTATAAATATTCTCCCATGCTACCACAATCATCGTGGGACTAGTTAGATCTTACCAGCATATTAGCCTGGCCACGCTGGACCCCTAAGTAATTAGACCAGAGAGAAATGCTGTTTGCTTCCAAGCAAACAAGCATGGCTCCCTGATATACTCAAAGGCAACTAAAATATAAAACTACAATGAAGTAGAAGAGACTTGTGAAGGCTTGGAGAAATATTTAACTGGCATTAATATTAGTCTTTGGTACAGAGACATGCCATCTCAGAAACCCTCTTCTCTACCCTATAAAGGCATTTCCAGGCAGATCTTGGCTCAAAACATTAGCATACTAAAGGGCCTAGGTGAGGTGCAGGGAGGGATTACCTAAGGGCATTTGACCCTCCCTGCTTTCCATAATAGTGGGAGGAAGGTCTAGCCAGTTTCCTCTCTTGCGGCGCTTCTTTTTGGGCTCTTTGTGAGCGCTCACCCTTCTTGGAAGTCTTGTCTTCCCCTTTTACAAAGCCTTTACACGTGGTGGCCGCCATCTTGGCCTACACGTGGCTGGGGTTCTAGCCTGGAATCCTAAGCACCGGGCTTTTCCTTTTTGCTGATTTGTATGCCTGAACCTGTGATAAGTAAAGCCTTTTAAAACTGCATCGGATTCCTGAGTTTTCATCCATTTCGCCGGCTTCGGAGGTAGAAGGGAACTCGCTTCCTGGCACTGTTGGGGACCCCAGCGGAGCCCCCGACAGACTATGATCTTGTAGAAGGTGTGATCTTTTTTATAGAACTCCACATACACATACACATGCACATGCATATGTCCACATACATGTACACATACACATACATGTACATGTATACGTATATGCATATATACATAAATGTATATGCAAATATATACAATATATACATATATTACATATATGTATATATTTGTCCTTTAGGTTTGCCTACTCTTGAATTTATATGCATCATATAGTACATTGTGTTTTGTTTCTTGAAAATTATGTTTTTATTCTTAAGACTTACCCTCTAATACAATAAGACATTTTTGTTGGAATCATATATTACTTCATCGATGAATTTTGCTACAAAATGTTGCATAAGTACTAAATTAGAGCACTGTGGTTATTATGGTGCTTTATAGAATAATAAATTATTTTATATAAATGAATGCTTTCTGAAATTTTACAACGTCTTTTAGAGTAAGTTCTTTATAATATGCCCTTGAATAATGTCCTTGAAGGTTACTGCATGGGGAAATTTTGCATACTTAGATGTGGCACTCTCTGCTTCTTTCTAGGGTTGGATCAAAGCTAAGCAGTGTGTGAACACCTTTACAATTCTACCTAAAGGAGATTTAATATGCCAGTTTCCAAATACTTGATAAAACCTGGAATCCTCAAAATCAGTTATTTCAAACAACTCAAATTTGGGGATACCTTTGTCTTTTGTGCTTTGGTCCAAAAGTCAGATAATGATTTTTCTTCAAACATTTGTTGTTAAAAATACAGTTTTTTTAAAAAAAAATAAGTACATTACAATGATGGAACGGGGGCTGGGTATTGTATACACTTTTGTTTCTCTACATATGCTACTGTAGCCAGTGATATCCCAATGCTTGCTCTTGAGTCCATTGAATCTTCAGTCTCTTCATTCTATTTATATATATTATCAACTCTTTTTGTTTCTTGTTCCCTATTGACATTTTAAGACATCAACTCTGGGGATCAATGGGGTGATAGATGTCTCATCAGGCTTGCCTTCACATCAGACATATTAAGATATCATACTTGTTATCACTCCTTCAGGGTATCTGGAACATTATTTTAGAGTGTGGATAGCTTCCTGAGTCAAATCGGGTTTTTTTTTTTTTTTTGGTCGTGGTGAGATGTGGTCTACTGAGGATGTGGTTTGCTTGTATTTGTCTCTCCTCTACTAAAACATGTCTTTAAATAAATTAGTAAATTTAAGTTTCTGTGTGATCAACTATAGAGCATTCTTTTTTAAATATGTTCTGGTTGTTGCTGCACCAATAAGAGATTTTACAATAGAAGACATTTCAGTCTGTGCTTAGAATCAATGGATATGCAACTCTCAGGAGGTATTGATTTCTCAACTCCAACCCACTGCAACTTGGGCTCGTAGAGTTTGGGTATTTGCACATTGCATACATTGCAAACACTTTACCATATATGATTAATGTTTTCTGAAGTCCATAATTTCAGGGTTTTGGTGGTACTCACAATGTCTGAGAATTATGATTTCTTTGGGTGCCAAGGATTTCATATATCTGAGATATGTGTTCTATCATTTGTCTACATCTCTGCCCCAATAACTTTATTTTAAACATACATTATGTGATAATATAATTTACTATTTCATTTTGTTTTATGCTTGAATATATTGTTACATACATATACAACATTTTGGTTTCACATTTATCCATTGATGGGCATTTGGATGAGCATTTGGGTTTTTCCTACATTTTGGCATATGAATATTGATGCTGTTAGTATTTTTATCAAAATCTTTGGGCTGATATTTTCATTTCTTCTAAGTAAATGAAAAGTATTGGAATTTAGCTACATGGCAATGCTATAATATTGTAAGGAATGGTACAACGTTTTCTCAAAATTGCTATACCATTTAACAATCCCATCAGCAATGTATGAGTGTTATAGATGCTCAACCTCATCATAAGTAATTATAGTGTTTGATTGTAGTCATTCTTGTGTGTGTGAAGTGTGTGACTTATTATCTCACTGTCTCATTTTGGGACATATTTTCATTTCTCTAAAGCTATTGATGTTGAATATATTTTCCTGTGCTTACTGGTCATTTGTGCATCTTGGGGAAATGTTACTCATGTTTGCTCACCTTTAAAGTTATTTGTCTTTTTCTTATTGAATTATAAGAGTTTTTCATTTATTCTAGATTAAGGCTTCTATTGGATATTATGACAAAATATTTAATTAAATTCAATGGGCTATCTTTGCAGCTATTTTATGGTATCTTTTGAACTAAAATGTTTTAAATTTTGATAAAAGTTCAATTAGACTATTTTCATTTTTCAACCTGTCATATCTGAGAAACCTTTTCATAGTATAGGGTTGCAAAGTTTTGCTTCAATGCTTTCTTCTGTTAGTATTATGGTATTAATTCTATTCAATATATTTTAAGGCTACAATCTATTTTAAATTAATTTATTGTGAGTTAGGCTTTAATTATTTGCTTGCATATGCATATTAAATTATTCTAGCACCATGTACTGTAAACTATGTCAATATAATAGCTTTGAATAACTATATTATTCCCGTGAATTTTCTTGACACCTTTGTTAAAAATCAATTGTCATAAAGTACATTCACGTGTATATGCTATTGTACTTTGTATATGTACACATATATCAATATATAAATGCATATATGCTATTTTTTGTCAGTACTACACTATCATGGTTACTCTAGATTTGTAGTATTTCTGCCTGAATATATTTTGAATGTAGTATTTAATTAAATTACATGTGTTATCTTTCTTGGACAATAGAACAGTAGAACTACTATCCTGACAATACAGGTTTTATTTATTTATGTCTTGCTTTTTGGGCGATACCTAGTAAAGCTTAGGGGTTAGTTCTATTCAGCACTTAGGAATTACTACTGACGGTATTATACTGACAATAGTTAACTCAAGTATCTTTTACTGAAAATTTTCACTATTTTATTTAAAAAATTAGCTTCAGTTTCACATTTATAATAGTGGTTTTTATGTCCAAAGTTACTGTGAGTCATCACCACTAAAAGTGCCCAAGATTCTCCACTACCATACACATGTCACTTCAGGTACCCTCTTGGTCCCCCCCACCTCCCACTCCTCTCTGCTGGTATCCTGTATTTTGTAATGTAAGGTCAGTGTTTGATCCCTAACACTGCATATTGTTCCTCTGAACCACCAGGAGCGAATCCTGAGCTCACAGTCAGGAGTAAGCCTTAAGCACAGTTGAGTGTGCTCCAAGAACCCCTCTACTCAAATACATAGAAGAAAACATGCTAAGGTCCAGTTGAAGTCCCAGGGATAAAACCTAGGGCCTACCATATGTGAGGTGTGTGTTCTGTAGCTGAATTGAATCTTGGCTGGTCTGATGGCATGCTTCAAAGGCATCAGTATTAGTGATATGTTTGTGGAATTGATTCTAATGAAAAAGCAACCGATATAAAAAATAAACAATGGGACTACATCAGACTAAATTTCTGTATAGTGAAAAGAGCCATCACTTTTCTGCTGAATGAAACATTTTGAATAATCCTCACTTGATTTCTTAATCACTTGTCTTTCCATTGTATATCGAATTGCTCGAGCAGGTGCCAGTAACATCTCAATTTGTTGGGAATGAGGTTCATTATTTTTTGGCATATTGAATACACCATAGGTATCATACCAGGCTCTTCCGTGGCTTTGGGTTCATTCCAGGAGAACCAGTCTTTTTCTATATCAGACTATCAACCATCCAGGGCCCTCAGGGCAGAGCCCTGGGTGTGGACAAGCCTGTCTCCTCTCTGCCACTACCAATGCGCCCTGGCACCACAGCCACACTGCAAAACCTTGACGGACAGGGAAACCTTGAGGGGCAGGGGTTGAATAATCATACACCCAATAAAGTCTTAATAAAAATCTTTTAAGTATTAATACTGTGCAACAACAAAAGTTATGATTAAATAGGCCGATTTGTATAAACAGTTTTTCTGTTTTCTAATTTAACTTTTTAAAATTAAAAATGGGCAGACTTGAATAGAATAGATACTTTTCATTTAATTTTTTAAATTGAATCATTGTGACATACACAGTTACAAAGTTGTTCATGATTGGGTTTCAGTCATACAGTATTCCAACACCCATCCCTTCACCAGTGTACATTTCCCACCACCAATGTCCCCGGTTTTCCTCCCATCCCAACTCCCAAATTGTCCACTATTGCAGGAACCTCTCTCTCTCTCCCTCTCTCTCTCTCTCTCTCTCTCTCTCTCTCTCTCTCTCTCTCTCCCCTTTTGGGCATTATGGTTTGCAATACAGGTACTGAAAGGTTATCATATTTCTACCTTTACCTTTCAGCACTCAGTTCTTGTCCAGAGTTATCATTTCCAGTTACCATTGTGAAAATAAATTTTTAAAAAGAAACATAGAGATGGCTAGGAAAAGATGTTTAGATAACAAAATGCAATGAACATGATTTTATATTTAGAAAGGCTTTTACTGAAAATATAAAAAATTACAAATCT
Source organism: Cryptotis parvus (assembly GCA_021461705.1). Classification (NCBI taxonomy): domain Eukaryota; kingdom Metazoa; phylum Chordata; class Mammalia; order Eulipotyphla; family Soricidae; genus Cryptotis; species Cryptotis parvus. The sequence continues at coordinate 63,971 of JAJIBD010023918.1, forward strand.
TTGTAATGAGGACAAAAGAGACATCCTCCATACTCTGTTTGGGAATGCAAAATTTAAGGTGATGGATGAAATTAGATTTTTAATTCTTTAGGTGATTATTATATAATATATATGTCAAATTATAATGCTTGTATTCCTGAGACTTATATAATGCGTTCCAATATTATTTCCAAATAATTAATTAAAATATAGAAGCTAAACTTCAAATATTCTCCCTAAACCTTCTAGACCTTCTGCTTCTTTCTTCTAAGCTTATGTTCCCCTTATGAAAGAATATCTCTATTCCTCCCTCCCTCCACACACACACACTATTTCTACTTCTCTCAAATCCACTTCTTTTCATTTTTTTTTTTTTTTTGCTTTTTGGGTCACACCCGCGATGCTCAGGGGTTACTCCTGGTTCTGCACTCAGGAATTACTCCTGGCGGTGCTCGGGGGACCATATGGGATGCCGGGATCGAACCCAGGCCGGCTGAGCCGGCCGCGTGCAAAGGCAAACGCCCTACCCGCTGGGCTATCGCTCCGCCCCAAATCCACTTCTTTTCAAATCTTGGGTTTAGCATTCTCATTTCAGCTGTTATTAATCCACTTAGCTATTTGAGTCAGAAAAGTTAGCATTATTCTCTTTGCTGTCGATGACCAGTTCCTCATTCCCTTGATCTTATTTTACTTTGAAATAGAAATATATATATTTAATTTATCTCTCTTCTGTCCCACCACTTAAATAGTTGTTTTGATTGAAGCCTACCTGGGGTCCTATAATCAGTCTATCACAACTTTTAATTTAAGGACATAAAATCCAATTTCCAAATTAGTCTCAGCAATTGTTTTGCTGAAGAAAGAAATCTTATTGAGTATTTGCCTACTAGAATTTTCAAGTGACTCCAATCAGCCAGATAAAATCCATATCCTCTTTAAACTCCTCAGCATAGTGCTTAAATCCTTAAAAACCGGAGCCATAGCTGCTTTTCTGAGTTGACTTTCTGACATGACACTCTGGTATTTACTCTTTTTATTTTTAATTGAATCAGTGAGATACACAGTTACAAAGTTGTTCATGATTGCATTTCAGTCATTTAATGTTCCAATGCCCATCCCTTTACGCAGGTGTTTACTCTTAACTTGCCATTACTTTAGGAAAGGAGTATGGAAAGGTTATATGTTTCACCTGAGTTGCTTGATGTTCTCAGAGCATGCCATAAATTTTCATGCCTCTGTATATAGAATGTTATATTTGCTTCTCGGAGACTTTTCCATTTTTGTAGAGATGATGTTACTGACTATACTTCTAAGGGTTCTGATTTCTCTCTTACAGCCTATGTGAACAACTTATTCAAAAAATTCTTATTTTTGTTTACTTATTTAATTTTTTTGGCCACACCCAGCCATGCTTAAGACTTACTCCTGACTCCGCTCAAGGATCATTTCTGGTGGGGCATGGGAAACCATATGGGATTCCAATGATCTACTTGGTTTGTTCATGTGCAAGGCAAGCCCACTGCCCACTGTATTGTCACTGTGACCCACATCTTATCATTTCCAAAAGAATTTCATATTGCCCATTTTTTTGTGAGTATTCAGAACAGTTCTTAGTCTTTTTTTCTTTTAGACCCAAAACTATATTTTCTGGAATGCCAACGTCTTCATAAATATTGATTAAATGAGTAGATAAATGGATGAATATAAAACACAGGGTCAACTAGAATTGAAATTCTATTGATTACATTGTGTTAGTACTTTGTATAGGTTTAAGTAAAGTGATGAGGGGTCTTATATTTCAGAAGACTGTTATATATATTCTTGTGATATTTGACATGTTAATCTTATGGAAATAGATTAATTACAAATGCTGTTTCAAAGAGCTTAATTTCTTATCATAAGGTCATTGCTAAAGGATAAGGTTGATTAGATTGTGCTGAATAATAATGTGCAAATCATATTTCTCTGTATGATCAAGCCATGAATTACAATAAAAAGAAGAGTTTATGTTGCATGTTTATATTCCTCTTTTTTTTGTTTGCAAGAAGTTTACTGAAGATTTTTCAGAATGATCAATAATCAAAGGGGAGATAAAGGCTCTTCTGAATTATTCTCCATAAAAGGAAGTGCTGGCCACAGAGACGCCGCAAATATCCTGAAGAACAAGAACAATAAATGCTGGTGTGGATGCGGGGATAAAGGGACTTTCATCCATTGTTGGTGGGAATGACTAGTACAGCCTTTTTGGGGAAAACAATATGGACATTCCTCCAAAGACTAGAAATTGAGCAACCATTTGGCCCAGCCATACCACTCCTGGGAATATACCCTGGGAAGCCAAAAATATGCAGCAGAAACACCATCTCTACTTTTATGTTCATAACAGAATTATTCACAATAGCCAGAATCTGGAAACAACCAGAGTGTCCAAGAATTGATGACTAGGTAAAGAAACTTTGGTATATCTACACAATGGAATACTATCAGCTGTCAGAAAAAATGAAGTTATGAAATTTGCCTATAAATGGATGGACATGGAGAGGATCATGTTGAGTGAAACTAGCCAGAAGGAGAGAGACTGATTTAGAATGACTGCATTTATTTGCATGACATAAATATATATACGTACATATTATGATACCATTATCCAAGGTCGGTGAAGCATGGATCAGGAGGTCTTAGGTGGAAATTATCACAAACGTGGGAATCAGAGGCTAGGTAAGACAGAGAATGAAACAGTGTGCCAATAATTGTTGAAAGTACTAATACCAACCTAGAACTGAGAATTAAATACAGGCAAAAAGATACACATGACATCATTTTAATGTATGTAATGTAATCCACAGTGTGGAAGGGAAGGAAAAGAGAGATAGTGAGAAAGAGAAAGAAATAAAGAACCTTCCATAGAGGTAGGCTATGGGAGGGGAGGGAATCAGGGACATCGGTGGTGGGAAATGGGCACTGGCGGAGGTAAGGATGCTGGTACATGTATGACCCGAAACCCAAATATGAACATCTTGTGAACATCTTTGTAATTGTGTATCTCACGGTGGCATAATAAAATATTTAAAAAATAATAAAAATATACTTTAAAAAAAAGGAAGTGCTGGGCCTCCATACCCTTGCATTTGGATTATACACTGAGGTGGACTGTTCCAGCAGTTGATATTTTTTTTAAATTTTACTTTTTTAAAATATTTTTATTATATTACCATGAGATACACAGTTAAAAGGCTGTTCATATTTGGGTTTCAGTCATTCAGTGCTCCAGCACCCATCCCTCCATTTCTGAACAAAAATGTCCCCCTTATATCCCCCCATCCCCTAGCCTGCGTCTGTGGTAGGCAATTTCACTTTCATCTCTCCCTCTCTCTCTCTTCCCTCTCTCTCTTTCTTCTCTTACACATTGTGGCTTGCAATACATACATTTAGGGGTTATCATGTATATCCTTTTGCCTACTTTCAATGCTCAGTTTTATGCTGGTATTATCATTTGCAATAAGTATTAGTACACTATCCTATCTCTGTATTACCTAACCTCTGACTCCCACACATTTGCAGGAGGTTCTACCCACTGACAAGACCTCCTGATCCATGTTTGTCTGGCCTTGAATATTGGTATCATGATATTTGTTTTATAAGAAGAAAACAGTTATAAAATGGGGAGAAGAAAGGAACAGAAACTTTGAAAAGGAAGAAGTTTGAATGGTCAAAAAACATATGAAAGAACACTTATCATCATTAATCATCAGAGAGATGCAAATCAAACAACAATGAGCAATCATCTCACACCGCAGAGACTGGCAAATATCTAAAAGAGCAAGAAACAAGCTCTGGCTTTGATGTAGGGAGAAAGGGACACTCATCCATTGTTGGTGGGATTGTTGATGTAGGGAGAAAGAGACTCTCATCCATTGTTGGTGGGATTGTTGATGTAGGAAGAAAGGGACTCTCATCCATTGTTGGTGGTGCAACCTTTTTGGAAAACAATATGCACATTCCTCCAAAGACTAGAAATTGAGCTCTCATTTCACCCAGCAGTACCACTTCTGGGAATATGCACTGTGAAACCAAAAACACACAGTGGAAAACACTTTTTTGTTCATAGCAACACTATCCACAATAGCCAGAATCTGGAAACAACGAGAATGCCTGAGAACAGATGACTGGATAAATAAACTTTGGTACATCTACACAATGGAATACTACACAGCTGTTAGAAAAAACAAAGTTATGAAATTTGCCTATAAATGGATGGACATGGAGAGGATCATGCTAAGTGAAATTAGCCAGAGGAAAAAGTTTAGATATAGAATGACTGCATTTATTTGTGGGAAATTCCTCTTATTGGTAATCCGAGGTCTGGTAGTGTGTAGATGTTGAAGAGAAATATTTTCAAGCATTTGATAGTTTAATGCTGCTTGTGTGGGACATTATTATTTTACAAATTATTTTACAATAGCAAAAAATATCAGTATACTTTGGATGCTTGATATGCTGCAAAATTAAGATATGTGTGTACTACATACATATATAAAATCATGTTTCCCTTTAATATTATTGAATGATGTTGTACAGATAAAGCATGCTTTACAAATGTAATTACTTTAGTGTAACTTGGAAGACACCTTAATATTCAGTTTTAGTGTAAGGTTTATGTTCACATTCATGAGATACATCATAAGATAATAATATTTTTGGAAAAAGAATAGAATGTTATCCACTGTAGTATCATGAATTCTGGTGTTGCTAATAATATCTGAGTAGAAAAACACTTTTGATAAAAGTTAACTATGGTGAAAAACAGATTGATTTTTATGGCCTACAGAAATTATTCTAACATAATTGATGCTGGAAAATCACAGAAGGTATATGCCCTAAATTATATAAAATATTTCAGATTTTCCATATTTTTATTTAAATCAGATCTTATTTTTCCTTCTTGTAAGAAGGATAAGACAGTTATTAATGAACATTACCTATCATGGACAGTTGTAGAGATGACTACAGAGAAAAGAGCACTACACTAGAATTCAGAAGATAAGGAGCCAGTCTTGATTCTGAACTTTGTAACTTTTGAAATCTCTTATTTTTGAATTTTCCTCTCCATGTGAAATGGGCATGATTACATGCTTTTTTATTATCTATCTGTAATGTCGAGTTTTATTATGACAACAAAAAGAAATCTTGTAAACTAATTTTCATGTTCCTGTACCTTTCTGCCATTATATTATCAACAACAGAGAGGTTATAGTGACAACTATTGCCTTCAGAGCTTATGGAGGAAAAGTAAAATTGAATATATTATGCAAATGTTGCATAACAAACAAAACAAAAAACAAAATAAAGGGGGTCCTCCTGAAAGGGTCAATGCTATGTGATTTAATGTTTACTCTTTTCTCAGGTTCAAGTTACTTTATACCTTTTAAGTTTAAGTATCATTTATAAATCAGTCTATTTTGTTCAGTTATACCCTAAAGAACACTTATTATATATTATATAATAGTTATTGATTATAAGAGAATATAATATATAATATTTATTGATTATAAGAGAATTCTTTTTTTATAAGAGAATTCTTATAGAATAGTGACAGATTGTAAGTGGGAATAAATTTTATTATAATTTTATTTATTTGGGTACTGTGTGTGAAAATAGATGAGAAAAGTCAGTTTGTTTATCAATCTTTGTATTTAATAAATTTGAAGGACAGCTAATTTTACAGCCAATAGTAGTTCTTAATAACTTTTACGATAGACTACTCTGTGATTTGGGCTTATAGTTCTCAAGGAGTACAAAGAATTCAATAGATTTAAAACAAATCCAGTAATTTCTGTCTATATATGATGGTTTCTTACACCTACGAGTATGAAGTATACCATAAAATTGATACTAAATCCTGGTCATTTTAGTAATAGTACACATGAAGGGACAGCTATGATAAAAACAAAAGCGTCTTTTATTCTCATTAAGATAAATGCTTAATAATATACTTTTTTGATATATAAGAGACGGGTTTGTCTATACCCAGGGCTCTGTCCCTTGGGCCCTGGGTGGTTGATGGTCTGACATATAAAAGACTGGACCCCTGGGATGAACCCAGAGCCACGGCAGAGCCTAGCATGCTACCTGTGGTGTATTCAATATGCCAAAAACAGTAACAGTAATGGACTTCATTCCCAACAAATGGAGATGTTACAGGTGACCACTTTAGCAATCGAATAATAATGGAAAGACAAGTGACAAGTGACTGTGTGTCAAAAGCTAGAGCTGAATGTGAGAAATTAAGGAGAAAAATTAGCAGTTTCCATAGTCAGTCCTGTAAAGTCTTCCCAACCTCAAAAATTTTCTTCTTACAGTATTGAATAATAGAACATTAATGACAAATTTGAGCATTTGCTTCTATAATTAATCAGGTGATGTTAGATATCAATTTGATAAATACTATTAGGAGTTGCAAAAAGAGAATTTCTAATTAAATTAATGGGTGAAACAAAAAAACTGATCCTATTTTTTCCTTCAGGATGTGATTGTGGCACACCATGTTTCATTCTAGAATGAATTCTTTTTTATTTTTGGACTACACCCAGCAGTACTGAAGTCTTACTCGTGTCTTGTCTCTGTACTCATAGATAACTCCTGGGATTTGGGAATGTATGGGGTTCTTGGAATTGAACCCAAGTCAACCCTATGCAAAAGCAAGTTCAGACCTGCTGCACTATCTCTCTGACCCCTCTACAATGAATTCTTAACGGACTTGGTTTCTTTACATCCCTTTATTAGACAATCCCAAGCACCCTTTTTAATAGAAAGTACGAGAGTAACATTACCTGTAGTTTTGGAAATTTTAGCACTGGGTGATTCCAAATTGGACAGCTACTAATTTCTATTTATTATCAAATAATTTATTTTTCACTAAGTGATTCTGTTTATTAGTGTTTAGTTGAGCATTAAAATTAGAAAAGAGTTTTATATTAAAATAGAAAGCTATGGATCTATGATTGCTTTTGTAAATGTCAAGGATCTTAGTCACTTGCATTTGCTCTGCTCCTTGACGCTTTTAATAGTTTCCAATTTTCTCCATGGTGAACTCAAATTGATTCCTCTTTTGGTTACTTTTAGAGTATTCTTATTTCATACTCCAGAGTGAATGAAATAAGGATATTATAAGCCTCAATGAGTCATGAAGAGACAAAATAAAGTGAGGGAGATTGTTAGGGTCAAGAATGACCTTGAATCCATTAATTCCTAACTTGTCTGCTCAAAGTCTGAAAGATGTAAACTTATAGCCATCTGACTGGTAGACTACCTGGCTCTGCCTAGAACCAAACCCAGACCAAAGTTTTTTTTAATTTTTTAAACTATTTTATTATACCACCGTGAGATATTCAGTTACCAAGATGTTCATAAGATGTTCATATATGGGTTTCGGTCGTACAATGTTCCAGCGCCCACCATCCCTCCACCAGTGCCCATTTCCCAACACTAATGTCCCTGATTCCCTCTCGCCTCCCCGGCCTGCCTCTGTGGCAGGTTCTTAAATTCTCTCTCTCTCTCTCTCTCTCTCTCTCTCTCTCTCTCTTTCTCTTTTCTTTCCCTTCCACATTGTGGATTACAATATGTACATTAAGAGGTTGTCATGTGTATCTTTTTGCCTGTACTTAATGCTCAGTTCTAGGTTGGTATCAGCACTTTTAACAATTATTAGCACACTGTTCCATTCTCTGTCTTACCTAGCCTCTGATTCCCACACATTTGTGATAATTTCTACCTTTGACAAGACCTCCTGTTCACCTGACCTTGGATAATGGTATCATAATATGTACACACACACACACACACACACACACACACACACACACACACACACACATATATATATATTTATGTCATACAAAAATTGCAGTCATTCTTTATCTGTCTCTCTCTTTCTGGCTAATTTCACTCAACATGATCCTCTCCATGTGCATTCATTTATAGGCAAATTTCGTAACTTCATTTTTTCTGACAGCTGCATATTATTCCACTGTGTAGATGTACCAAAGTTTCTTTATCCAGTCATCAGTCATCGATTCTCGGACACTCTGGTTGTTTCCAGATTCTGGTTATTGTGAATTATGCTGCTATGAACATAAAAGTAGGGATGGTGTTTCCACTGCGTATTTTTGACTTCCCAGGGTATAGCCCCAGGAGTGGTATGGCTGGGCCAAATGGGAGCTCAATTTCTAGTCTTTGGAGGAATGTTCATATTGTTTTCCAAAAAGGCTTTACTAGTCGACATTCCCACCAACAATGGATGAGAGCCCCTTTTTCCCTGCATCCCCGCCAGCTTTTGTTCTTGCTCTTCAGGATATGTGACAGTCTCTGTGGTGTGAGATGATATCTCATTGTTGTTTTGATTTTACATCTCTCTGATGACTAGTGATGATGAGCATTTTTTATATGTCTTTTTGGCCATTCAACCTTATTCCTTGTCAAAGTTTCTGTTCATGGGGTTGGCTGTTTTCTTGTAAAGTTCTACCAGTGCTTGATATATCCTGGATATTAACCCCTTATCAGATGAGTATTCGGTCAATATTCTTTTCCATTCTGTGGACTGTCTTTGTATCTTGGTCATTGTTTCTTTTGAGGTGCAGAAGATTTTTAGCGTCATGTAGTCCCATGTGATAATCTTTTGTTTAGTTGTTTTGTTAGTGGTGTTTCTTCTTTGAAGATATCCTTAGCTTTAATGTCGTGAAGGGTTTTTCCTATGTTTTCTTCAATGTACTTTATGGAGTGAGGTCTGATATTGAGATCTTAATCCATTTTGATCTGATTTTTGTACATGTTGATAGACAGAGGTCTAAATTCATTTTTTTATATGTAACTGCCCAGTTTTCCCAGCACCACTTGTTGAAGAGGCTTTCCTTGCTCCATTTCATACTTTTTGCTCCTTTATTGAAGATTAATTGTTCATGTATTTGAGGTTGGTTGTCGGGATACTCAAATCTATTCCATAGGTCCATAGGCCAGAACAAATTATTTAAACATGAAGTGTATTTTTGGAATGTACATTTGTGGACCCATTCTCTTTTAATAATATCTTCATATACCCTTTGTTATTAAACTCACTCTTGAAAATAGAAAGTTAATTTTTCTTGCATTTGGTATGGGGTGATCTATGAATCTAAAAATCATGCATTTTGGATAAGCGTAGTGATAAAATTAACATTATTCTCGAATGAGGGTAGCTCATTATAGATTCAAAGAATGTTCTTTCTGTATAGGAACAAATACTTCTCAAAAAACAGACCTCAAAAAGTGTTTACTGATTACTAAACAGTTGATACTAATTTAGAAAATTCTTTTAAACAAAAGAGTTGCCCTTTTCTTTTAAAAAATGTTTAGCACTAAATTATTGTGACTAACCTTTTCAGAAAATACAAAAATTATATCTTTTAGTAATTGCTTGTAAAATAAATCAAGATACCTTAGATCTGCGATTCTATGTTATGTTTATTAAAACTTTCCTCTTATAAATGAAGACCTAACAATTTGGGCTTTTAAGTATATGATATTTGAAAGATGTTTTATATAGTCTACAGTGGCTTTCTTTTTTTATTTCTCAGTGTCATTTTCCCTCTCCTTTTGATCCCCATTTTCTCTCCCTATTATTAGCTGACTCAGAGAAGATGAGTATCCGGGCATAAAAATGCTCTCATAACTCTTTATAAGGAGATGACTACATAGTATGGTTTGGAAGTGGAGCATAATATTAGTCACTTATAAACATTTAACAAGCTACCTAATATATGATCAAGAGGCTTGTCTTATCTCTAGAAATAAGATATTGAATTATGCCAATTTACAATAAAAATCAATCAGATTGAAACCTTGACCTCTGTCCAGCAAGTTTAGTTGCAAAGAATGAGATAGACAGCTATGGTTTGTTCAGGTTGCAAGCTAGCCTTGACAATCCTGAACAAGTGAATCAGCTGATCATGTATTGATTATAATTTCTGCTCCCCCACCCTGGTGCCACACATGTGAGCCACTGTTTCCATCAAAAGGTATGTTAAGAACAGTTATCAGGTTCAATAAGAGCAAAGGATGGTGATGCACAATTAGCAATCTTCTTTAAAATACAGTACTGAAGTCATGGTAATTTTCAATTCTTTCTTGCCTGGGAGTACACTTGAAGCCATTTTGTCTAAAGTGAACTAAACTTATTTTATTCTATTTTTGCCTTGGTATACATTTGCAGCCCTTATGTCTAAACTAAATTAAACTTGTTTTACCCAAGAGGCTATCCTGACTTTAGGATTTTTTATTAGGTCGATGAGTTCTCATATAGAATCAAATAGAATGATCAAAAGCTGTAATGGATTGCTTGCTAATAGAATAAATTTCTCAATACTGGAAGTGTCAATTAAAAAGTGAATTGATCGCTTGTTCAACAGAGAATATGACTAGAGGGCCTTAGATATAGAATTCCAATATGTTGTTCTCTTTCATGAAAACACAACCAGAGGGTGCTAAATGGAAGAATATATTAGAGTTTCTTTATAACTACTATCTCATTTCTAATAAAAAACTCTCACTTCTCTCCCAAGCATGTTATTCAGTGTTCTTTTAAAAATCATTATTCTACCTCATTAAGCCTTTATTCTTATATTTATTTTGAAGATACTGTAAAGCTTTATTATAATTATATTGCTTCCTTATCAAATTTATTTCTATTTTGTGAAAATAATGATATACATAATGGATAGTTTTTATTTTGTGTTGGAAACTTGAAAAGTTTTTTAAATCTGGTTTCTACTTTATAGAGAACATTCAATATTCTAAACTGAAACTGTTTTCTGACTTCAATTTGTCTTATCTATTTTATTCTACCTAGTCACAACTGATATCAATTCTGTGTCAATTATTTTTGCTATTCTTCTTTTAACTTTATTTTATTTAGTATTAAATACGTTGAACACTATTCTTCTTTTAACTTTATTTTATTTAGTATTAAATACGTTGAAACAAATATAGAAGATAATTAAATGCAAATGAATACAATTCTAACCCAGGTACTACTCTAAATAATTTCATTCTCAAAATCTTTTTCTGGAATAAATATTCACGTCCTTGAACTTAGAGATAATACATGAAGTAAGGTGCTTGCCTTGCACTTGATTAACCCCAGTTTAGCCTCAAGAATTGCCTGTGGTCTCCTGAGAACCACCAGGAGTGATTCCTTAGCATAGCTTGGTGTGGTGAGGTCTTTCCAAACTCCCACAATTTTACTTCCTTAGTCTTGATATAAAGGAAAAAAAAGGAAGAAAAAGAAAAAGTAAACCTCATCAAACTTCGCAATTCTATATATTTGTGCAGTTTTTGATTCATTATGGTGGACAGAACAATAAATTTATTTAGCTTCTTTATTTACCCACCTGAATGTTCACACACACAAAGGGAATGAATTGAAAAACAAATTCAGAGAGTGTTTTTGGGCATAGACAAAAAGTGGATCTGGGACCAGTAGACTATTGACTTTTTATTATTTTGGTAGGAGGGATGGATACAACTCAAAGGAAAGAATTACTCGAAGAACTACCTTTTGATATCTAGAAGAAGATAGCAATAGGAGTAGTAGAATTCCTCCTCAGAGTCTTGTGCAGGCTGAAAGTAAGTATAACAGCAAAATATTATGTGGAGATTTCACAAGTCAGTTAATTAAGAACTGGCTGCCTAGCAGGTCAACCAGATCCCTTACTTACTGTCTACTCCCACACTCTCTTCTTTCATTCTCCCACAGAGTATCTTCTTTTGGATTACTTTTTTAGATTGTCACACCAAGTCTCTATCTGCTTCCTACTACTGTTCTTTGAAATAGCTGTCTCTGGAGGCTGCAGGTTCCTAGTTTGAGTATTTGTGCTGCTCAGAAAATAATACCCAGGTGGTGTGCTGAATCACTTATTCATCTGAAAGCAAACCTGTCAGTGGACCTGCTCTGACCTTTGTCACAGAACTTTCAGTAAGCACATCCATAAAAGGGTGAAATTTGTGGGAGGAAAGCAACTCATAAAGCGGGAGAATTTTCTTTCAGTAACTGATAGTAATTAATCTAGTCATCACTCATAAATATTAACAGGCAATCAAAAATCTTTCCAACATGTTTAGCAAGTCAATGATACAAACAAGTGGGATCAAACAAATGTAATTATTAGGATAATTCAGGAAACAGGATAATTACAAAATTTATGATTCTACTTTCAGAAAAATTTGAATTGATGTGATAGTCGTAAATACCAGGGATGCTGCTATGAAAAAGTGGTAATTAGAAAAGGAACTGTAAATGAAAAAATGCCTGCTGTAAAGAACAATAGCTAGGGCGTGGTGAGATAGTATGGCAGGTAAGGCACTTGTCTTGCATGCAGCTGACCCAGGTTTGATCCCTGGTACTGCACATTCCCGAGTTCCTCTAGAAGTGATTACTGAGCAGAGAGTGAGGAGTAATCCCTGAGTATAGCCAGATGTGGCCAAACTATTCTCCAATCCTTGCCCCTGCAAAATAACTTTTGTTCAATAGAGATATTAGAGGAATAAAAACCAAAAAAATATAAAGTAGAAACCTCCACCCCCTACTTCCAAAGTTTAATAAGATAAAAATGATTAGACCTGAAAGATAAACCTGTATAGTCACTAATATCTTCCTTACTGGATTTTCAGAGAAAGAGAACACAAATAATTAAATAAAAATAAAAATCTGTGTTCCTGAAAAATGACACAAACCTTGAGATTGGAAGGGTGGAGTTCACTGAGAAGAAGATCCTAAAAAAAGTTTATTACCTACAAAAGAGAGTTGGACTGGTCCAGGTAGACTGTTCATCCGGTATCCAGGATGCTGGGCAACAGCAAAGTTCTCTGTGTGACTCTGAGAACCTATAAAGAGGACTCAGCGCAAGACTATCAAATGTTTAAGTATTCTAGAGGGGGAATGAGACTGTTTTAACTGATACCCTGGCTTAGCCAGTGTACCTTTATATGCCTGCTATTTAAAAATATGCATAAGTTTTATTTAAAGAAAAATGAAATATAAGAGACAAGTATGAAATATTAATAAAAGCGCATCTAATTGAGGAGGTCAATGGGAAGAAATTTTTTAGAGTAATTATCCAGTAGAGTTGGAGAATACTGACTCTATTTTAACATGGAGTATGCTAAAAGCCTAGCACTGTTCCGCTGCTTCACTTTGAAGTAAATTGTTGGTGACATTTTTAAATCTCTTCTTATTCCCAGAGGTCGTCATTTCTAGTTGACGTTCACCCCAGAAACTATAGTTCTGGTTTCTTCTTATGTTTTTGGTGGTATTTCTTGCTTTTCTCCTATCTATGAGCTAACTGGTAAATTTAGCTACTGTTGTTAAATCTCTTATGTACACTTATGTTATAGTTACAGAGCAATTGTATTTAAAGAAACTAACTCTCCTTTTTAAGAAGTGAAGATATTTACTTCTTTTGGGGATTGTATTTTATCGGAAGCAAATGTCTTTTGTGAAAACTAGTTCGGCTAAAAGGAGTATGTCTGTATAACTCCTTTAAAATGACAAAGGTAAATATCCTTTCTTTTACTATTATACTTATTTCTGCTCAAATTGGTTTTGTGACTGCTCCATTAAATCTAGGTGATTTCTCATTAGTGAGCATGAATAACCCAAGGTGATGTGCTCCATAATGTAAAGGTAAGACATAAAAGTCCCTTTCTTTCTGGTTCAGAAAACCATAAACATTAATTAAAAATGCTCAAGAAGATAAGTTTTTGAGTCACAGTTCTGAAATCCCATTTAAAAAGTATACTTCAAACTATAAAATATTTTGTGAGAACAGCTATGATCCAACACATTTATACTGAAAATAGTAAGATATCCATGTACTTAGAATGAAATATTTTCCTATTTCAGAATTTGACCTATTCCTTAATCAGTAGTTCTGAAAACTTTTATTAGAAGCGTAGAAGAGATAGAGAACTCCTTTCAAAGATTCAGTTTCAGCTGGGATTTTTTTTTCTTTTTCCTAAATTGTAGTTGAGGTAACACAGTAACAGTTGTATTAGTGTGTATACTTTTGGTGTACACAGATTTGAACATTCACCAACACCAAAGGTCTAAAGACCCTTCGTGTTTCAAATGTCACATCTAGTCCTTCTTTGCTACCCACCCCGGCACCCACATCACAATTCCTCTTCTCCCACTGTTTCATAACCTCCGGTTCAGCAAAGGTCTGCATACAAAGTCCAATTTGTTGCTGAGATGTTTCTTAGGCTAGGGAGAATTGTAGGGGGAAATAAAATATTGACCACCTGTGTGTGTGAGAAATGAGAGGAGAGATTTCCTCTTGTTTTAAATTTTACATGAAACAGGATAAAGAGACTCCTCCAGAACTTAAATTGGCATTTAGTTGGAAAACAATTTCTATGAGGTTGGAGAGAGCCACTTGCCACGATCCAGTTGAACTGGGTTTGTCCCTGGTACCTTATATAGTCTTCCTAGCCTGTTCAGAAGCAGTGGATTGCAGAGTCAGAACTAAGCCCTGAGTGCATGCCACACACACACACACACACACACACACACACACACACACACAGAGTTCAAATTGCTTTAAGAGATTTTATTCACATATCATAATATTTAATAGGGGGTGCTTAGGACCCATTCTTTGTGACTCAATGATCACTCCAGTGGTATTTGGTGGGCAATATTTGGTACCAGACAAAGAATTAGGTGCGAGGATTGAATATTGCAAGGCTTAAACCCTGTACTAGTTCTCTAGTCCCAAATCTACTTTTTGTTTGCCTCTTGGGTTGCATTTGGCTGTGCTCAGGATTTATTGTGGTTCTGCTCAGGGGTCACTTTAGTTCAGATTTCGGGGACCACATACTGTGTCTGAGTATAATCTGCTGCACTGTAGCTCCAGTCCCCAAATTAACTTTTTTAAAAGTGTTGTAATTCAGTGACATTTTTAGTGAATTTAAAAAATCGTAAAACAATATCCTGATCTAATTTTAGAAAATTTCCATAATTTCTATTTGTAATTATTTTTTTATTCTTTCATATAGTCCAAGGAAAAAACTTAAAATGTCTATGCTGGTTGCTTTGCATAAATTACCACACATTAGATTATTAAAGAAAATTTAAAAAATAGATTGAGGTTCTATGATTTGTAGCACTTTTAATGATGGTTTCTCATGCACACAATTTCAGTACCACAGCTATCACCAGTGTACCCACCCTACCCGAGAACCACCCTGCCCCTCCCTTTCAACTCTTCATCACCTCCCAGTTTGTTTCTACCCTGCCATGTATTTCTTTAAGGTCCACATATGAGAGAGATCTCTCTGTATCTACCCTTTCCTTCTGATTAACTTCACATAGCACCGTAGCCTCTAGTTCCATTCATGTTGCACAAGTTGCATAATTTTGTTTTTACATTAGGTGGGTTTTGAGTCTAGCTTTTCTCCCTAGCATATTTCTAGTATCATATATTTTTGTTTGTGATACATGCTATTTTAGTACTTCATATTTGTTCTCAAGGCTAACAAAAGTTTACTAAATTTTATTTTCATTATTAGACAGAGTAAACTTTTGCAAATTGTATGGGCAGAGCTGCTACTTGCTCTCCCTGTGCCCAACCGCTCACGAGGTGCCTGGGAGGGATGGCGGGTTCTAGCTCTGGCCCGCCACCCCAGCAGAGCCGCAGAACAAGCCAGATAACCCCCCCAACTCCATCAGGCTGCCATTTTCCACATCCGGACTTCCCTCTCGTCAGAACTCCACCCAGCGACAGCCTATCACAGCTCGTCTCATCGTGTTCAACCCTGCAGCAGTTTTTTTTTTTCAATCGGCCCAGGTATGCTGAACCAGAGACTTACAGACATGGGGCAGAGCTGCTACTTGCTCTCTCTGTGCTCAGCCACTCCACGAGACGCATGGGAGGGATGGCGGGTTCTAGCCCTGGCCCACCACCCCAGCAGAGCCGCACAACAAGCCAGATGACCATCCCCCCCCCACTACATCAGGCCGCCATTTTCCACATCCAGACTTCCCTCTCGTCAGAACTCCACCCAGCGACAGTCTATCACACAGTCCGTCTCACGCGGCCGCTTGCGGCCAAGCAGTTCATCTATAAATGCTATATTTAGAGGTGACTACAAGGGTATGCCACCTGCATGGCAAGCCTGGCAAGCTGCCCTGTTTTATTTGATATGCCAAATACCAGTAACAATTATATTAGTTCATTCTCATGACCTAATATAATGGTTTGAGGCTCTTTATGTTCCTGGAGTGAATAGATGCCCTTGGGCTCTACTAGCATGAGACAGGACATATGGAGATATTACTGGTGCCCACTCTAGCAAATAGATGATCAATGGGAGAATAGTGATAGTGATAGTAGTCTTAAATATAAATTATTTGAATGCATAAAAGAGACATTTTGTCTGGGATATATCTTTTCCAGTTTAACTTTTTCTGTTCTCTATTTTGTTTCTCGGTGTGGACAAAAGATTATTAATCTCTGAGGTAATGACTATTTGCGGCATTTATCTGTCTTATAACTTGAATGTGTTTATCCATTTTACCTTAAATAATATTTACATTGCTAACACTTGTAATGGAAAATTTTCATGGTTAAAAAATCTTCTTTTCCATTTTTTCTGACTTCTTCATAATTTTTTAAGAATTATGAGCTGAGGTAAGGTGGGAACAATATGTTTCCAAAATAACATTGTAGAGAAATAGAAAAAAAACAGTATAGGGTTCAGGACTTTTCCCTGGCTCTGTGCTAAGGGGTCACTTCTGGAGGTGCTCAGGGGATTAAGATGGTTTTATAAGGTGCCAGGGATTGAACCAGGGCTGCAACCAGAGAGTAAATACAGAGAAAGTGCCTTTCTCCCTGTGCTTTCTCTCTGTTCCCTCCATTTTCTTTTGAATACTGCCTGTCATCAGTACATAAGATGTTCAAACTATTTTTTTTTAAATTTTTATTTATTTGGAAAAAAAATGGAAATTTTCCACATCCGGACTTCCCTCTTGTCAGAACTCCACCCAGCAGACCGGCCTATCACAGCCCGGCTCATCGAGATATACCCTGCTGCAGTCTTTTTTTAAATCCGCCCAGGTATGCTGATCCAGAGACTCACAGACATGGGGCAGAGTTGCTACTGGCTCTTCCTGTGCCAAGCTACTCACTAGGCACCCAGGAGGGATGGCGGGTTCTAGCCTTGACCCACCACCCTAGCAGAGCCTCGCAACAAGCCAGACGACCCCCCACTCCATGAGGGCCTCCATTTTCCAAATCCGGACTTCCCTCTAGTCAGAACTCCACCCAGCGGACCGGCTTATCACAGCCCGGCTTGCATGGCCGCAAGTGGCCACGTGGTTCATCAATAAATGCTGTATTTAGAGATGACTACAAGAGTTTGCTACCTGCATGGCAGAGCCTGACATACTACCTGTGTTGTATTTGATATGCCAAATACCAGTAACAATTATAGACCTCATTTCCATGACCCGATGGAATGGTTTGAGCCTCTTTATGTTCCTGGAGCAAGCAGGTCCCTTTACGCTCTACTAGCATGAGACAGGACATATGGAGATGTTACTGGTGCCCGCTCGAGCAAATTGATGATGAACGGGAAGACAGTGATACAGTGATTTATTTATTTTTAAAAGTTTTTATTATACCACTGTGAGACATACAATTACAAAGGTATTCATAATTGGTTCTTGGAAATACAGTATTCCAGCACCCATCCCTCTACCAGTGCCCCATTCCTACCACCAGTGTACCCACACCCCCTCCCTTCCTCCACCAGGCTGCCTCAATAGCAGGTACCCCCTTTGCCTCTCTCTCTGTCACTCTCTCTTCTCTATCTCTGCATCTCTCTCCCTCTTCTTTTACACATTGCGACTAGCCGCACAGACATTTAAGGTTTATCGTGTAAGTTTCTTTGTGTGTATTCCGTGGTGGTTTCTAGTCTGACATCACCATTCAATGGTGATTTCTAGTCTGACTTTACTATTTCCCAAACTTAGAACACTGGTATATATTTATAACCCATTAATGAATGCAGTCATCCTATATCTGTCTTTTTTCCTTCTGACTAATTTCACTCAGCATGATAGTCTCCATGTCCATCCATTTGCAGGTAAATTTCATTATTTTGCCTTTTCTGACAGCTGCATAGTATTCCATTGCGTAGATGTACCACAATTTCTTTAGCCAGTCCTGTGTTCTTGGGCACTTAGGTTGTTTCCCAGATTCTAGCTATCGTGAATAGTTTATCAATGATAAAAAAGTACAGATAATGTTTCTGCTACGTGTTTTGGGGTCTCCAGGGTATATTCCCAGGAGTGGTATTCCTGGATCAAATGGGAGCTCAATATCTAATTTTCGGAGGAATGTCCATAGTGTTTTCCAAAAGGGCTGAACCAGGAGCCAGAGTGATAGCCCAGTGGGTAGGGCATTTGCCTTGCACGCTGCCGGCAGTGCTGGCCCGGGTTCCATCCACGGCATTCCATATGGTCCCCCGAGCAGCACTAGGAGTAATTCCTGAGTGCAGAGCCAGGAGTAACCCCTGAGCATTGCTGGGTGTTACCCAAAAATGCAAAAAAAAAAAGGGCTGGATTTATTGGCACTCCCATCAACAGTGGAGGAAAGTCCCTTTTTCCCGCATCCATGCCAGCACTGGCTGTTCTTGCTGTTTTGCATTGTGCCAGTCTCTGTGGTGTAAGATGGTACCTCATTGTTGTTTTGATTTGCATCTCCCTGATGATTAATCATTAATAGCACTTTTTATATGCCTTTTTGGATATTCAAATTTCTTCTTTTTTGGAAGTTTCTGTTTATTTCTTCTCCCCCATTTTTGACGTGGTTGGCTGTTTTTTTTTTTTTTTCTTGTGAAGTGCTACCAGTGCCTGATATATCCTGGATAATAACCCCTTGTCAGATGGGTATTGGGTGAATATTCTTTCCCACTCTGTGGATTGTCTTTGTATCTTGGTCACAATTTCTTTTGAGGTGCAGAAGCTTTTCAATTTTATATAATCCCATTTGTTTATCTTTGCTTCCATTTGCTTGGTCAGTGGTGTTTCGTCTTTGAAGATGCTTTTAGTTTCAATGTCGTGAGACCATTTTTCCTATGTTTACTTCGATGTAACTTATAGATTCATGTCTGATGTTGAGATCTATAATCCATTTTCAAACTTTTTTTATATGTAAGGAAAATCTGGTTGAGACCTTAGAAAATTAGAAATTCTAAAAAATGTCTGATTTCTGAATAAAAAACTTATTTCTCTTTATTCAATTATATGTGTATATTTACCTAGGTATATTTATCCCTATGTTAATTACTTGATAATTTTTAGTAATGTTGTTTATTTTTCCATTTGGGGAAGTAATGACACTATGATTATATTTCCTTGCTTCAATGGAAAGTTTTATTAAGGCTATTTATTATTTTATTAAGGCTATTTTACTTAGGTTGATTTAGTCTTCTGTTAGCCCTAGAATACATATTTTTATTTTTGATACATTGCTGGAAGGATTATATAGTATTTGCTACATTTTTTCCCCTAACTTCTGGGGCTTGAAGTATACTATTTCAGAATTGTCAAGCATACTGTCCCTGTAATCAATAGAATAAGAAATAAAGTTAAAAGCACTAAAATTGAGTTTTGTATCAGGAAATATTGGGGCTTAGAAATCAGTTTGAAAGTCTACAATCTAAGTTAAGCCTCTGAGCCTTTTTTTTACTGTTTGGTGCTATTTATTTATTTATTTATTTATTTATTTAATTTTATTGTACCACTGTAGGATATTTAGTTACAAAGTGTTCATGATTGGGCTTCAGTAATACAGTTTTCCAGTAGCTGTCCTCCCAACAGTGCCCATTTTCCACCAATGTCCAGAGTCCCTCCCCAATCCTGTCTCTATGGCATACACTTTTTCTCTCTCTTCTCTCTCTCTCTCTCTCTCTCTCTCTCTCTCTCTCTCTCTCTCTCTCCCTCTCTTCTTACACATTGTGGCTTGTAAGGCATACATTTAGAGATTATCATGTATATACCTTTGCGTTCAATGCTGAGCCTTAATTTTTCATTTCCAAGAAAGGGGCAATATTATCTCTCATGCAGGGTCAGAGAGAAGAATAACTAAAATAATGGATGTAAGTCCATAGCTTTTAAATTTAGTATTTAACATAAGGTGATTCATTTTTGACTGAACAAATATTTTTTCTTGTGTTTTTTACTTTGTCTTCTTTATTCTCAATGTTTTAAATATTATGCAACTCTATAGAACTTGGAGCCATACATCAATTTTACTGTTATAGTTGACTAAAGCAGTGTTGATTATCAGAGGTATGTCAATTAGTCAGATGGAGTGAACAATAAGATTATTTTGACTTTTAATTGATCTGTATTTGAAAATAAGTAAAAATAACTCATGAGTGTTGGTCAATATTTATTTCTGAAACATGTACTACAGAACAAGATTAGTGACTCTTGTTTACATAAAATAGTGGCTGAACGTTCCTAGAGGAAATAGTCTTGATTTAAAAGATTTATGACCTATCTGACTCTCTAAAGGTCTCCTTCTAATTTTTTCTTGACTGTACTAGGCATTTTCCAGAAGAAGTTTCTCGCTGTCTTTGCATATTGATAGTGTTGTTTGTTGTCTGTCTTCAGTAATCTGTTCAATGGAGTGTGTCACTATGTTAAGTGAACAGTTACAGTTTCTCTGGCCATGAAAGTTATTTTAGAAGTGTGCTTCTAGAAACTTCCATGTCAATGATTTTCTTTCTATGAAGTCTTTACTTCCACGTTAATTTTCTTCAGCTAGACCTGTGGTGCTCTGCTCCTTCATATTTAGTGCTGTTAGAGGAAGAGAAAAAAAACAGTAACAGAAACAACAACAGTAATAATAAAACCCAAAGGAATGTCTGTTGTAGGAGTTCCATATAGGCTGGAAGGATTATTTAGAATTTAATTATTCAGTATTATACAGATAAAAACTAGGCATCACCCTTCCTTCTCACTTTTCCAGATCATTCCCAAAAGTGAACAAGAAAGAAATAAAAATGTCAGAGGAAGTATTATGGATTATAGATTTATTTAAGGCAATTTTTGTAAAACTCATCTTGGGGTGAGTCTTTTTGACAATTGAGGAAAAAATCAGAAAGAAAGCTTGCTATAAAAATAAAGGGAATCTTACATGTACATTATATTTTACTTTTTGCATATATTATCCACAATATGTTTCTACATCATTTGAAAATTTTCTAAGATTTTATACATAAGGAAACTGAAACGCAGAGGTATAATGACCTCTCTTTTTTCCTCCTACGGTTTCCTTTCTTTTGTAGTGGAAGATACTTGTGGAAGAGTAGCTGCTGTGGCTGTTTTCCCATGATTCAACCTTCTCTCCTGTGCCATTTTTTTTCTGTCACTGCTGTGATTGAAGGACTCTATTGATAAATCATCATCTCTGTAGACTTTACAACTAACTAACTTGGGAAGTAGGCAAAATCTTTTTGGTGCTTTAATTACCATTCCTTTTGTTGTTTCAGATCATAGTGCTTCAAATTCTAATAGAAGGATTCAGTTCTGATAGATGATTATTTTAATGCAGGATAATAAGATGTGTAATCTTTTGGAAAATGTGAAATGTTTAGAATAGATAGGAATGGAGCTATAGAACAGGTATGACATTTGCCTTGCATGTGGCCAATCTGGGTTTTTATTCCCAGCATCCTTCTCTATTTATTTATTTGTTTGTTTGTTTGTTTGTTTTGCTTTCTGGGTCACATCCGTGAATGCTCAGGGCTTATTTTTGGGTCAACATTCAAGAACTACACATGGCGGTGTTGGGAACCATATGGGATGGCGGGAATCAAACCTGGGTCAGCTGCATGCAAAGCAAGCATTCTAACTGCTATAGGGCTTCTGCTGCCCTACAGCAGTACCCTAAGTGCTGTACTATTGCTTCAGCCCCACCAGCATCTTTTTCATTCCATTAGCACTGCCAGGAGTGATTCCTGAACACAGTCAGGTGTAACCCCTGAGCATCACTGAATGTGATCCCAAAACAAAACAAAACAAAACCAAAAAATAAAAGAAGAAAGAAATACTGGGTGAATTCCTAAATGCAAAATTTTAGAGACTGATGTTTGTTAGTTAATAAATGAATGAATGTTTGCAGTGCTGGGGATCTCATCTAAGACTTACACTTCCTAAGTATGGACTCTAACACTGAACTATATCCATGCCCACTAATGTTTCTTAAATCATGAAGATAGTTTCGGGTACCAAATATTTTCTGGAATACTCGAATTTTCTGGAATATGCCCTACCTGAGGTGAGTGTCATCTTGCTTAGATACAAGAGTTATTCATCATTCAGCAGTCAAGAATTGGAATATCAAATGCTTAGAAGGATCTGCTTGATTAATTTAAATGCTTAAGACTGCTGGTCTTTCATTGGTGTGCACCTCTGACAATGTGATTGCTGGGGCTACATTGCCTTAGTTAAAGAAAGTATGGGAGTTTCTTACACTAAGAAACATATAATGCAATGGGAGCATTATATTCACTAATCTGTATGTATATTTTCTAAATGCTATTTTTATTTTTAAAAATGTGTTGTTTTTTTAATTTTTCATTTTATTTTCCCATGATACCTTATATAAATACTGTGGTTATACATTTGTTCATGGCAGTTTGTTACAGACATTCTATATACCATCACCAATCCCACCATCATTGTACCTTCTCACCACTGTTATCTTCAATTTTCCTCACCCACCCTTTACATCTACTCTTCTAACAGGCCCTCAGTAATTTATTTTATATTACTTATAATTTTTTACAAGAATGATTGAAAAATGTTTCCTCAGAAGGAAGTTGGTGAAGATTGTGTATTTCACCATGGAGTTATTAAGCCCATATATAAGAGATTTCTAAGGTTAAGCCTTCTGTAATCGATATTTTATTTATTTATTTTTATTTATTTATTTTTTAATTCTTTTTTTTTATTTGAAAGATGCTCATGTAGAGTTTTGGTTCTACAGTGTTCCAACAAGCACCCTCCACCCCTAACCTATCTCCCATCACCAATGTCCCCACCTCCCACCCCCCTCCCGCACCTCAACCACTCGGCAGGTTCTGAAAGTCATTTCTTTCCTCTTTATATCTCCTTCCCACCAAACTTTCCTGCTCTTTGTGGAATGCAGTGCATTAAAAGACATCACTGTTTTACAATTTTAGTGGACCGGCGTGGCTGCTTGCGGCCATGCAACCTGGGCTCGAACTGGTTTTGCTCTGTTCAACTGGTTGTGAGGCAGTTTCCCAGCGTCCGGACAGCAAAAAGGTGGCTAGTGTGATGGGCGAGTCTCATCCGGCTGCTTCCGGGACCCCCAGAGGCGACGGGCCCACTCCCCAAAGCCCATCTGCCCTCCTCGGGGTTCCATGGTCAGCTAGGCCTGGCGCGAGCCGAGTTCCAGCCTCCCCAGCCGCTTCTGAGCCTCTGGGTGCTGGCCCGTAGACAACTCCTGGGCGGGGCCACCAGGCCTCGACAAAATGGAGGGGGGAAAGGGCGACCATGCCTCCATCTGACGACTTCCCAGTGATTCCTGCCTCTTAGAGCCGCCTACCTGGGCTTGAACTGGTTTTGCTCTGTTCAACTGGTTGTGAGGCAGTTTCCCAGCGTCCTGACAGCGAAAAAGGTGGCTAGTGTGATGGGCGAGTCTCATCTGGCTGCTTCCGGGACCCCGCAGAGGTGACGGGCCCCCCACTCCCAAAGCCCATCTGCCCTCCTTGGGGTTCCATGGTCAGCTAGGCCTGGCGGGAGCCGAGTTCCAGCCTCCCCAGCTGCTTCTGAGCCTCTGGGTGCTGGCCCGCGGGCAGCTCCTGGGCGGGGCCATCAGGCTTGACAAAATGGAGGGGGGAAAGGGCGACCACGCCTCCATCTGACGACTTCCCAGTGATTCCCGCCTCTTGGAGCCGCCTACCTGGGCTCGAACTGGTTTTGCTCTGTTCAACTGGTCGTGAGGCAGTTTCCCAGCGTCAGACAGCGAAAAAGGTGGCTAGTGTGATGGGCGAGTCTCATCCGGCTGCTTCCGGGACCCCCAGAGGCGACAGGCCCACTCCAAAGCCCATCTGCCCTCCTCGGGGTTCCATGGTTAGCTAGGCCTGGCGCGAGCCGAGTTCCAGCCTCCCCAGCTGCTTCTTGATATTTTATTTATTGAGATAGGATACCTTCTACATTACATCCCATTCAATCTGGTGTGCTGCTCCTGGTTTACCTGTGTTGTGGCAAAGACTCCAGGAGGTAAAAAATTTTTTAATGAGGTTATATAGCTGGATTTGAATTTTTAGCTGGATGGCTTTTAGGATATGTGTGTGACTACCATAACTTCCAGGCGTGCAGGGAGATTGGAGGACGTAGCTTACCACTGACTCCATGAAAGCCTGGAGATTTCACTAAGCGAATCCTGCATAGCTCAGTTGTTCAACAGATTGCTTTTGGATGCGGCTCATTGTGGTCAGTGGAATCAGGTTGGGAGCAAGGCAGCTATTGTGGAGTATGGAGGTTTTTGTCAGTCTGGGCTGTTTGGGTAGCTGTGGCGATTCACCTGCCCCCTCTTGGGTACCGGATAACTCAGCCTTGGGTAGGATCAGGGAAGAAACTCTACATCATGTTGATCTCTCTTGAGATTTATTTATTTATGATCATGGCTGGTGAATGAGCTTCTTAACTGTGGTTTCTGACCTTCTTCAAGATTTATTTATGGGTCTCTGAAGCATGGCCAATAAGTGAGCTTATACGGCTGAGTGGAGGTGTTTTTTGGGTGTGGCTTTCACATACCTAATGGTCAGTTTAATTTTTTGGGACTTGGGACTGAGTTGTTGGAGTCTGGGTAAGGTGCAAAGGCAATTTGGGGGGGTATAAGGAAGCCTGAGGGTGAACTCAGGCTGATGGTGCACTTGTCCTGTCAGTCCAGGTTGATCTGCTGACCTCCCAGTAGTGATGTGTGCTGTATTCCCAGCAAAGACCAGGGCCAGACCTGGGGCTGCTACCTTTTGTGAGTTGGGCTCTGGGTTACTATCACTATCTATCACTATCTTCCGTTAATTATCTATTTGCTAGAGTGGGCACCAGTAGTATCTCCATATGTCCCATCAGGCTGAAGCAACTAGTCCAGCAGAGCCTGGCCAGGGGGCCCATATCCCATACTGGGTCTCCAGCTGGTTGCATTCAGTGAAGTTTCTTTCATACTATGCTGTGGGTGGCGTGGCCTGTTCTGGTGAGGAAAGTATACAAGGATGCTAGGCCGGGGGCCAGTTGCTGGGGCTTCATGTTGGGAACCTAGAGTGCTTCCTCAGCTCCGGGACCTCAACATATGCACTATGCAATGGTGCTGAATTGGACCTAAAGAGCCCCATGCAGATGCGTTAAAACTATGTCACCATCCATAGTCCCTAGAGCTGTGGGGGCTTTGCCAGTCATCCTTATGCAACCCATTCTGGACCAGCATTTCATGGTAGATGACTTGCCAGTTTTGTTTAATGATGCTCTTCCTGAGCCAGGATATCCATGGGACACCCATGTTCACTCACACAGAAATCTGTGGCCCCTCCAGCTGTTGAAAGTGCTTATTGCTGCTGGTCTTCACCAGCTCTGGTGCCTCATGTTGCACCACTTGTCTTGCTTTCAACCAGTGCCATATTTCTAATGATTTAATTTTATTCCCATATAGTAGTGAATATTGATAACACCTGAAATAGTAATACCTTTAGAGCTTGAGACTTATAGTTTTTATCTTTGTTAAACCTTTTTTTTATACCAGCACTCTGATCTTTGTGGCAGTGTTATAGACAATGTTAGAAGTTTCCAGGAAGTTCTTGAAAAATTGACAATAAGTTGGTTAAATAAAATATTGTAGGTAACAAAGATGATACTCCATTTTGAAATGTTTGGTATTTATATTTTTTCTTCTACTTTAGGTGTTCCTACTTTAAGGGTAATTGTAGGGTCATGGGAATTGTTTATAAGTTGATATAATGAAAATCTAGAAAATTCTCTTCTTAGTAGCTTTCTAGTAGACGTTTACTCTACAACAAATGTGTCTATAAATTTTTATGGTAGCAGAAGGTGCCCTGGTACAGTGATACAGTAGTTTGTGCAAGGATATTAACTTAAAAGGATGTTGAAAAGATATCAACTCTTTTCAACTAGCAATTTAAGAGAACTACTAGTTTGTGATAAGAAGGGCATTAAACCAATAAAGAGAGAAAAACAAACATATTTTAGGCTTTCCTGCATAATGCCTAATGACAGCTGTCTTTTTTTAATAGGTGAGCTAATACTGACATGGACCACAGATCTATCAAAATCCTTAAATCTGATTAAATCAGCCTGCTGTTGGTCAAGCACCTCACCATGCGTCTTAGAGACCCTGAAAATTCAGTAGAGATGCTACATATGGTCATGTAGCATTTACCATCTAGATGAGCCAAACTAAGGTATTTGTTCCCTTCTGGTTTTTTTTTTTTTTTTTGTGTGTGTGGAATGTAACTCATAACATTGACAGTGTTAGCTCAAAGGCACTAGTGGAAAGAATCACATTACTTTTTCTATTAAAAAAAGCAGTTTTACACCTGCAATAACTTAGATACGTTTTTGTTGTCATCGTTGTTATGAAGTCTGATTCTTTACACCTTAAAGCATCAAACGATATTGCTTCAACCAGAAAATATTCAAGGCCAAGAATTATCTTGTTATAACAGAACTTCAGTTTTATCTCTATAGAAGACTTTTTTTTAAATAAAAAAATGCATTATTGGCACTTCTAGAATGAGCTCTTATCAAATATACTCTTTATAAGAGTGGGCTTTATGAATAGTATTATTTTGATGCTATTTAATATGTGAGTAGTATCTTACAAATCCAATAGATTCATGTCTAATACTGTTTATTTTTGTGCTATAATTAGCCAGGATATTGACTACTTTTCTCAACTAACAACATATGGAAACTTCTAGTTTCTGATAATAAGGACATTAAAGAAGTAAAGGGATCAAAATCACATTATTTATAAGAGATGAAATGTGTTCACTGGTAGAAGATATAATGAATTGTCTTGGGGCAGAACTTATTTATTTATTTATTTATTTATTTATTTTTTAAAACATTTTATTATACCACCGTGAGATATACAATTACAACGTTGTTCATGTTTGGAGGTTTCGGTCACACAGTGTTCCAGCACCCCGCCCTCCACCAGTGCCCATCTCCCACCACCATTGTCCCCAATTCCCTCCCCCTCCCACGTCTTGCCTAAATGGCAGGTTCTTTATCTCTTCTCTCTCTCCCCCCCTCTCTCTTCTCCTACACATTGTGGGTTGCACTACATACACTTAGAAGCCATCATTTGCATTTTTTTGCCTGTATTTAATGCTCAGTTTTATGTTGAGAACCAACTTATTTATACCATTGCTGTTTTTAACCTAGTACACACTAAATAGAAGATTCACTTACCATTTTAGTAACTTCATACTCCTGTGTAATGGCTTCAAGTTAATGTTTAGGATTTTCTAGCAGTTCTTTTCTTTGAGGATTCACGAATTTATTTGTTGAATTTCTTCACTTCTTTTTAAATAGAGGCATTTAAAATAATGTTAATGACAGAGTGTCATGCATACAATGTTCCAGTACCAAGCCCTGCACCAGCATAACAATAGCCCAAGTGTTGTAGGCAGGGGGGCACCCCCCCCATGGCAATAAAATTCCTGAAGAAGAGGAAATCCAGAGCCACACCTGATTGAAAGTCCGAAACCAAACTTGACAAGACCATTATCAACAATAGACCCTGGGGGAAGGGAAGGCCAAAAGGGACAGCGTGAAGCCCATAGGCCACTGGCCCTTCTAAAGGCTTTAGATAATTAACCCTCCTATGGAAAATAATCAGCCTTCCGCCCAGCACTCAGCTCACAGAAAACTGCAAAAACATTCCAATCAAAGAAGACCACTCCCAAAGTCTACTCCCCTTGGCAACGGTGCCCTAGCAACCGAGGTTAAAGCCCCATATGGGAGTAACTTGGGGAGAAATCTATAAAAGCCATCCTTAACAAGGACAGCGGCGTGCACATGCTGTGTGGGCACACATGTTGCCTGCGTGCACATGCTGCATGGACACACATGCTGCCTGAGCCCACGTGGACGAGCACATGTGGTGCCTGAGCACGTGTGTTGCCTGCATCTCCCCTCTTGAGATATATACTCTCTCTTTTACTCGCTCTCCATCTTTGCAGTAGTCCGTGTTCTCCCTTGAGCGCGTTACTCTCTCTCTCTCTTTCTCTCCCTCCCCCTCTCCTAAAACCTCCTTAATAAAACCTATTTTAACTTCACTGCTGGTCGACTCCTGAAAATTCTTTTCTGCGAGAAAGACAAGAACCCGTTGCTAAAAGCAGCCCTGGGTAAGGCCTAGGACTGACTTTCCTTTCCTGCAAAGAGCAATTCCTCTCTCCAGCCTGAGTCTGTGGCTCCCGAGAAACCTCGGGTGGTGGGGATTAACTCCCGTGCCTAGAGATCAAGCGGGCATCAGGTGTGGCTTGACGGCCACCTCGTGGGGCTGGTGGGGCTCAGGCCCACGCCGTCCAGGGGGCTCATCACAGACTTTATCAGTCCTTAGCATGCCCAGCGGATCCCGGGTGGCAGAGGTGGCTGGGGAGAAAGTGACCATCTCTCTCCCTTCCGGCCTCACATAAGTCACCCGTGGGGTCCACCTGCAACACAATGACACATTCCTTCTGTCCCCTCTCCCACCCCTTTAGAAAATTCCGTCCTGTAAGCCCACTCTCAGGTTCTGATTCCACTGCTCATTGATATTTCATTAAAAAAGGTCTAGAAACCCTTTGCATGCACTCCTGAGCCTGTTTATGGTGGCTGCATATCTCCTATTTTTTCTTTCTTTTTTCATTTTTAGTTTGGCATTTCCTTAAATTTGTCCTCTGGCTCTTGAACGAATTATGTTTGTAAACCTTAACCATTGGGATTTTTTCCCCCATGAATACTATGAAGTCATTCAGGAGTCAAAATCACAGTGTGTTCTACAATGTTCTCAAAATTCCAGAATCTAGTCAATATTCCTTTAGGAAGCAGAATTAAAAATATTATTGTCTTTAACTTTGTACTTTTTCATTTTTGTACCCAAACAGGACTACTAAAGCTTTTGTTGACTAAAAGTAATTCATATGCCCAACTACAAAATTTGGGGGGAGTGTTTTTTGCCCCTATAAATGCCCTGACTTCATAATAAATTTCTGTTGATAAATTTTACCTTGTATAGAAGCATAACTTTCATTCATCATAGAATCAAGCTGCTTTCACTATTAGCCCTTGCTCATATTTTTCTCCTTCCCACAAATAGTAAACATTAAATTTCCAAAAATAGGACATTTTATTTTGTGTAGTCTGCTTCTTGTCAAAAACAGAGCCACCTCTGTTAAGTGTGGGAAGAAGTGGTTATTAAATTTCAAGTCTAGGGGCCAGAGCAATAGTACAGCAGGTAGGGCATTTGCCTTGCACGTGACTGACCTGGGTTTGATCCCCAGAATCCCATATGTTCACCCTCAGCACCAGCTGGGGTAATTCATGACTGCAAAGCCAGGAGTAACCCATGAGCATTGCTGGGTGTCACTCAAAAAGCCAAAATATATTCATATATGTTTGGGTGTCCCTTTGAGAAGCAGGTTCTGGTTACAACCAAGTAGGAAGGAACGTAGGGTCTTGAAGCAAGTTGAGCCCTGAGTGAGCACTGTCTAGGTGTCTATGTTTGAGCAGTACAGACCTGCTAGGATTGGAAAGTTCAAGAAGTAGAAAAAAAAATACTTTATTAATTCTCTAGTAGCAGGTGAATAGTTTTCATAAGATGCAGAAAGGATCTTAAAGTCAAAAAATTTCAAGAGGGAAGTAAAAAAAAACTAAAACTGTAGTAAAAATATAAATATTATCTTGCCATGTTTGAAATATTGTTTCCATAAATATCAAGTCAAGTATATGGGAAATTCAAATATATGCTAATTTTACTTAAAGTGCTACTTCTCTTAGCTATCAATGACAGGGAAAAATTAAAGTTATGGTAATGAACAAAGAAGGTAGTATTTGACTCATATTAAAGATGTTTTAGTACTCATAAATTCAAGGCAAAAAATTTAAGGTTAAATGCAATAAGTGTAATATGGAAATATAGTGGAGTTAATTTCCTAATTATCATCAGAGGTCTGTTGTTTCAACAAAGCAGCATTTTAATCTTGCTTATACTGAATTGTTTAAGAGAACAAAGCACTATCCCGAAGGCCAGCAAACTGGCTGTTTTATAGTCAGATGTTTTCATTATCCAGCAATGCCCGGCAATGCTCAGGGGTTTCTCATGGATCTGCATCCAGGAATTACTCCTGGAGGTGCTCGGGGGACCATATGGGATGCTGGGGATCGAACCGGGCCAGCATGGGCCAGCCGCACGCAAGGCAAACACCCTACTCGCTGGGCTATTGCTCCGGCCCCACAGACTCACAGACATGGGGCAGAGCTGCTACTGGCTCTCCCTGTGCCCAGCCGCTCACGAGGTGCCCGGGAGGGATGGCAGGTTCTAGCCCTGGCCCACCACCCCAGCAGAGCCTCGCAGCAATCCAGACGACCCCCACTCCATGAGGGCCTCCATTTTCCACATCTGGACTTCCCCCTCGTCAGAACTCCACCTAGCAGAACAGCCTATCACAGCCTGACTCGCAGCGGCCACCACAAGCGCGGCAGCGGTTCATCAATAAATGCTGGATTTAGAGATAACTACAAGGTATGCTACCCACGGCAGAGCCTGGCAAGCTACCGTGTAGTATTTGATATGCCAAATACCAGTAACAATTATAGACCTCATTCCCATGACCTGATGGAATGGTTTGAAGCTCTTTATGTTCCTGGAGCAAGCAGGTGCCCTTGGGCTCTACTTGCATGAGATAGGACATATGGAGATGTTACTGGTGCCCGCTCGAGCAAATCGATGATGAACGGGAAGACAGTTTTCATTAAGGTCAGTTCTCTCATTCTCTGAACTTGCTCTAAGGCTTCTCAGGGCTTCTCCCCAGGCCTGTGCTTTTACTCTTTTGGGTTTGCTATTCCACACAAAGGACCAAGTTGGAAGGACCAAGTAGGCAATCCTCAATTCTGGCTATGAATTCTATTGCTTCAATCCTCTTCTGAGAGATTATTTGGGTAGTCCTTCTCCTTTCTTTGTCTTTTTGGGTCACACCTGGAGATACTTAGGGGATTCTTCTGGCCCTGTGCTCAGAAATTACTTCTGGAGGTGCTCTGGGTCTCATATGTGATGTTGGGGAATCGGATCTGGGTTGGCTGCATGCAATGCAAATGAATACCTTACTTGCTGGACTATCGCTCTGGCCCTTCTTCTGGGTAGTTTTGGGAAGGCATGGTGGCATTGCATTTTAGCATCTGATTCTGATGTATGGCTAAGGACTAGCACTACTTGCTAAATAATACCTTATCCCTTTCAGAGATGGAGTAGACTTGGTCTGAGGAAAAGAAATTAGAGTTATCTGTGGAGAAGTTGGTACTTATGGGTGTAAGGATTAAGCTGGGGGAATAAATAAAATAATAGAAGTTTGTTTCTCTTACCTGATAAGCTGTTTTTTGACCAGTTTAATATTTCACTATGATATCACCCTTTCAAGACAAAACAATGTAACACAAAACCTTTTGGGTTTGTTTTCAAGAATCAACCAAGTGTCCTTTGCTTTCTTAATAAAGGAGGAATTTGATATAATTATAAATTGTTTTGTGAAGGGAAGGCAGATATTGCTCCCAAATGCATTCCTGAATGTACTTGGGAAAAATAGAAACCGATTAGAAATGGAGTTTTGGTTAAAGTTTGGGATCTACACTGGCTTGCCTTTATTTTTCTTTCTAATGCTAATTTGTTATATACAGTGGAGAAATAGGGGGCAGTGTAGGTGGAATATTTTCCTTGCATGTGGCAGACGGTGGTTAGATCCCAACATTCCATATGGTTCTCTGAGCACTGCCAGGAGTAATTCCTGAATACAGAAGCAGGAGTAATGTTCAGAACCCCCAAGCATTGCTTGCTGTGACCAAAAAAAGCACCACCCCTAAATAAAAAAAAGTGACAAAGAGCAAGGGGTCATGTGAGCTTGCTTTTGCATGCAGCCAACCCCAGTTTAATCCTGGTTTCCACATATGTCCTCTGCGCACCATTTCTGAAGCCAGCCAGAACCAGGACTAGCCCCTGATCACCACTGGGTGTGACACTAAAACAACAGAAAAATCAACTTGCAGTGAGTGAATATTTTCAGTTGGTGGCAGCAAAGTTCTGTTACAGAAAATTTTGTGAGTTCTTGATCTTAGACGTTTTGAAGAGAGCTAGAGGGAACGAAGCAGTATGTAGAATAACATCCATATTTCCTGTTAACGTGCAGAGCTATAAATTTATTCCATGAGCTCAGAAAAAAAAATATGTAAAAGGAAGATCTTTTTGCTGTCCTTGTATAAATCTAATCTTCCAAATATGTTCTTTGTTTCCAAATTCAGAAGTAGTATAGTTTCAACTTCAGATAAAGGATTTAGCCAGGTTGTAATCCAAAAAGGTGGGCATCTAAGGATTTATTCTTTGTTGTCATGTAAATTTATTAAAATGGAGTTTTGATCTTGCAATACCTGCAGATAAGATTAATAATTTAGCATCTAGGGAAATCAGTTTTTGATGCAATGAATAGAGAAGGAAGGTTTTACAATTTCACATTGGCAAAGATAAAAATTCAGTATTTACAAAGCTATTTTAGAATTTTAGTTTAATGAGTACTGTATAAAGTGCCAAAGAACATTAGGTGGTATCTGATTAATATATCAACTAGAAGGGTTTGTATGCAATAAACAGATGGAAATAATGAATAAAACTAAAAGGATAATTGGAAAGTTAGTACTGTGGATAGTGACATTTTTTATGGTTTGTGCCCATGGTTTTCTGCCTATTCCTTGGTGCTGGAATTAATCATTGTAGTTGTAAACTTGGGTGGTAATTTAGGGGTAAATGATAATTGAATCTTAAACTAGTTTGCCTTGTATTTGTGCCGCTCACTTTATCTAAGTGATTATCTCTAAAATGATTCATGTTCTTAGAGATACTATCACCAACACTGACTCTGTCACTGTGAATGGGTGAGGGTGAAAAGAACACAAGTTCTAAATAAAGAAAATGTAGATTCAGGGAAGGACTGGCAAAACTGCTTATGTGTTATCAGAGTAACTGCTAATGAGAGACTACCAACTGGAAAAATGTTTAAATGTGAGAACACTCAAGGTTAGGAATCTAAATGTTCTGATATTTATTATAATTTCATGCTTTTATTATAATTCTAAGCATGAAAACACCAGATGATTACTAATATTTCTCAGTTCGAGTTCAAATTTTAATCCTTTTTAAATCTCATTTCTATACTTTTGAATACAAAAAGGGTTTTTTTGGAAATAATTTTGTGTTTTGCTACCATAAAATTTTTTTACTTAGCTTGTTAATTATCTTATGCTAAAGTTGATTAAAAGCTTAAAAATGTTTGATGGTTATTTCTTAACTTCAAAGTACTGCTGTGTTAAAATAGTGATATAAAAATAACATTCAATTTGAGCATAAATTAAATAGAAACATTTCCATCAAAGTGTAATGTTTTAGGTTAAAATTTCAAAGTGGTTTGCAATGTCATTGAATATAGTCCACGTAAAGTAATGAAATTTTATTTGGAGGGGATTTGTTTTGGGACCACACCCAGCAGTGCTCAGGGCTTACTTCTGACTCTGTGCTCAGGGTCACTCCTTGTGGGACTTGGGGGTACATATGGAGTTCCAGCAATAAACCTGAGACAGCCGTTAGCAAGGTAAGCATCTTTCCTGCTGTACTATTTCTCCAACCTTATAATGGGAGCTTTTGTACTTGAAGTACACATTCAGTATACACAAGTCTGAAAATATGTACCCCAAATTTTCTTTCTGCCTCTGTCAGCACATTGTCAGTCAGATCAAAATTTATTTTGTATTTTTAAGTTACACAGGGCAGAGCTCTACTGGCTCTCCCTGTTAAAATCCCTGTGCTCAGCTGATCATGAGGCCCACTATCTCAATAGAACCTCACAAGAAGCCAGAGGAACCCACGCACCATGAGGGTGGGCAGCCATTTTCAATATCCAGACTCCACGGCTCATCAGAGCTCCACCTAAGAGAAAAATTGATCTTTTCTCTGTTGTGTGCGACTGCTTGGTTCATCAGTAAATGCACAGATTGAGAGCCTAGTACTGAGAGTATACCACCCACACGGCAGAGCCTGGCAAGCTGCCCATGTCAAATTTGATATGCCAAAAACCAGTAACAATTATAGACCTCATTCCCATGACTTGAAAAAATGGTTTGAGGCTCTTCTTGTTCCCGGAGGAAGTAGATGCCCTTGGGCTACACTAGCATGAGGCAGGACATATGGAGATGTTACTGGTGCCCGCTTGAGCAAATCAATGAACAAAGGGAAGACAAGTGGTACAAGTGATTTTTAAGTTTTTAAAAGGGCAATAGGGTATTACTAATATAAATTTTATTTCTGAGGAATTAAGTTGTATATTAGAAAAAATTCAAGAAATTTTAGTGTCTTTTTTATTGAAACTGATTCTAAAAAATATAGAGCATGCAATTTTCTATTTAAGTGTAAAACTGAATTATTTCATATACTTGTTGAAACTGATATGGTGGATCCCTGGTCTTAAGATGAACTTTCAGAAATGTACTCTGTAATGTGTATCAATAGACATAAATGATAAAACATTTCAGATTAAACTTTCAAAGTAGTTTGGAATGTAGGATCAATTTAGAAAATTTTGGTTTATGTAGTTTTGATGTTTTTATAAAGTATATATGTAGATCTATCTATATATATTCATCTATAGTAAATGTGTATATATATGTGTGTATGTGTGTGTGTGTGTGTATGGTCATTGCAGATATTGATAGGCATTAGTGTTAAAATCCACCAGTCTGGTAGACCAATGACAAAATGTTTATCAACAGTGGTTGCATGGGAAATTTGAGATTTCTCATCGTCATGAGAATGGCATTAGTCAAAAAGAATATTAGTCAAAAGACTATCACCACATCAAAACCAATGTTGTTGTGGATGTGGTGAAACATTGGTGTGGATGTGGTCAAAAAGAAACCCTCATTTGTTTTTGCTTGGGAATATCTTGTACCAGTTTCTATGAAAAGAAATTTGGAGATTTATTATAAAAATAAGAATAGAAATTTTATAAAACCCAATGATTTCACTCCTTGTAATCTACCCCTAAAAT
Source organism: Cryptotis parvus (assembly GCA_021461705.1). Lineage (NCBI taxonomy): Eukaryota > Metazoa > Chordata > Mammalia > Eulipotyphla > Soricidae > Cryptotis > Cryptotis parvus. The sequence continues at coordinate 99,383 of JAJIBD010023918.1, forward strand.
CGGAAATATTTATTCAAAATATATGTGCATACCTATGATCATTGCTATCTGGTATAATAGCCAGAATATGAAAACCCCAAATGTCCAATGAATAAAGTCAGATGCATGGATAAAATTTTGCTTTATACTTACATACATACTTACACATGTGCACATATCACAATGGAATAATATGTAGCTCTAAGAGAAGATGAAGTAATGCAATTTGCTATAATATGGATGCAACAGGCAGCCTTGCAAGCTACCCGTGTTGTATTTGATATGCAATACCAAATACACTATTTGGTATTTGATATGCAATACCAAATTTGATATGCCTATCAAGCTACCCATGTCGTATTTGATATGCCAAAACCCATTAACAGTTATAGACCTCATTCCCATGACCTAAAGGAATGGTTTGAGGCCCTTCATGGTCCTGGAGTGAGCAGATGCCCTTTAGTTATACTAGCATGTGACAGGATGCTAGTTGATGACCTTGAGCTACACTAGCATGTGACAGGACATATGGAGATGTTACTGGTGCCCTCTTGAGCAAATCAAAGAACAACAATAAGACAAGTGATATGAATGAAGTGATGGATGGAAACAGAGGGTTTCAGGTTAAGTGAAGAAATTCTAAGGAAAAAGCACAAATACTAGATGACATCACTTGTGGCAGGACACGTAAAAGCCTCTGCATCTGCCCTGGATTGCCTCCTGCAAATCACTTCATAGATAAGGGGGTAGTTTAAATGTGGCAGTTTATCTGATCAGGTATTCTGTACTGGCTGGTATAAATATTCTCTCATGCTACCACAATCATCGTGGGACTAGCTAGATTTTACCATCATATTTGTCTGGCCATGTTGGATCTCTAAGTAATTAGACCAGAGAGAGATGCTGTTTGACTCCAAGCAAGCAAGCATGGCTCCCTGATAACTCAAAGGCAACTAAAATACAAAACTACTGTGAAGTAGATGAGACTCTTGTGAAGTCTTGGAGAAATATTTAACTGGCATTAGTATTAGTCTTTGGTACAGAGACATGCCATCTCAGAAACCCCCTTCTCTACCCTATAAAGGCATTTCCAGGCAGATCTTGGCTCAAAACATTAGCATATAAAAGGGCCTAGGTGAGGTGCTGGGAGAAATTACCTAAGGGCATTTGACCCTTCCTGCTTCCCCATAATAGTGGGAGGTCTGAGTTGCAGGGGTATAAAACCAGCCTGCTTCCTCTCTCTCTCTCTCTCTCTCTCTCTCTCTCTCTCTCTCTCTCTCTCTCTCTCTCTCTCTCTCTCTCTCTCTCTCACTCTCTCTCTCACTCTCTCTCTCTCTCTCTCTCTCTTTGGGCTCTCTTTTGGGGCTTGCACTCTTCTTGGGTATCTTGTCTTTGTCTCTTCGTCTCCTCTTTACAGGGCCTTAAATGGTTGTGGCCATTTTGGCCTACACGTGACTGGGGTTCTAGCCTGGAATCCTAAGCACAGGGTTTTTCCTATTGCTGATTTGTATGCCTGGACCTGTGATAAGTAAAGCCTTTTAAAACTGCATCGGATTCCTGAGTCTTCATCCAATCCCGCCGGCTTTGGAGGTAAAAGAGAACTTGCTTCCTGGCACTGTCAGGGATCCTGGCAGCTATCCCGACATCACTGATCTGTAGAATATAAAGAGATAAAACAAGGGAACCTGCCATTTATGCAGGCTATGGGAGGGGGAGGGAATTGGGGACATTGGTGGTGGGAAATGGGCACTGGTGGAGGGCGGGTGCTGGAACACTATGTGACCGAAACCTCCAAATATGAACAACCTTGTAATTGTATATCTCATGGTGGTATAATAAAATTTTAATTAAAAAAAAAAAAACAAGGGAATTACAAAATTGAAGGAAGAGAAACCCTTGCATTGGATTGTAATACTGATTACTAAACTGTGCAAGAAGGTATATGAGGGAATAATGAAACAGGGACAGTGGTCACGGGTGTTTTTTTTTTCTTTTTGGGTCACACCCGGCAATGCTCAGGTGTTTCTCCTGGCTCTGCACTCAGGAATTACTTCTGGCGGTGCTCGGGGGACCCTATGGAATGCCGGGGATCAAATCCAGGCCGGCACAGGCCTACCGTGCAAGGCAAACACCCTACCCGCTGGGCTATCGCTCCGGCCCTGGTGGTATTTTTTTAAATATATTTTATTATACCACAATGAGATCAGATCATAATGAGAATCAAAATCAGATGGGCTGAACATGTAATGCGATTTGGAGACAACTGCTGGAGTAGAGCCGTTACCGACTGGATCCCACGGGATGTCAAAAGATCACGTGGCCGCCCACCTACAAGATGGTCAGACTTCCTTGTCAAGACTCTGAAGGAACGGTTTGAGGCTCTTTATATTTCTGAATCAACCAGATGCCATTGGGCTACATTGGCTCGTGATAGGGTCCAATGGAAATGTTACTGGCGCCTGCTCGAGCAAATTGATGAATAACTGGATTCATGTGATCAAGTGATCAAGTGACCACAATGAGATAAATAATTACAAAGATGTTCATATTTGGGTTTTGGTCATACAGTGTTCCAGCACCCATCCCTCCACCAGTGCCGATTTTGGTGGTATTTTTGTTCATTAAATGTATGTATTACTCTATATTTTGGTACTAATATAACCATCTAATCCTAATAAAATAAAAACAAAGAAACACACTGACTCTTGGATTTTAGAGAAGGCACTTTGATTAGGGACTATGGTCTATAATCTATTAGTTAATTTCTGTCTCAGTAACAGAACATTTAGTGAGATGCCATCTATAAAACAGAAAAAATGTAGGAATAATTAAGAGGAAAGTTGTAATCAGTAAAATTTCCCTTATATTTTTCTTGTTTTCTCTACTCCTTTAGCATGGGCTTTCCAACCTAATTGCCTTTTTTTTCTTTTTTTTCTTAACAGTGCACTCTACATTTCTTACACTTTTTACCTGTACAAGCCTACATTTAAAGTAATTCTCACTGGTTCATGACAGTCAATTGTTAAAGCTATAGGAATTTTGTGAATTATTATTAAGTACAGCCATTACTTAAATTTTTTAAAATACATAATTATAGTATAAGTATTTAACATTACTAATTTATTATTCTTTTATTGCTTTTAGCTCTTATCTCTGTCTTTAATATTACGTACACTAACTATCTTTTCCAAGCTTGACCCTTAATGATGCCATGTTGGCAGCTTGAAATTGTTCAGGTGGGAGTCCTTACCATAAGAATCAGAAAACAGTGCAAATTAGTGTTAACTTAGTGTCTTGTTAAGTTTTTAAAGTGATGGAGTTAATACTGATTAAACTTAAACTGTGTCACATCTAAAGTTAGTATATTGTGTGTTGCATAAAAATTAGGGGATTTCTTCTAATATTAGCAAACTATTATGCAATTTAGGATCACTCTTGTCATTGCAGAGTGAGGTTCCTAAACATGCTTTTTCTTTTTAAATTTCAGTTTAATTTTTAACATAAAATTACCAACCTGTATTTTGTCTTAATTTTGTTTTCATCTGTTGATGAGCGGAATGATCATTTTGCATAGTAATAAACTGCATATTCACAGTCTCATTTTGTGACCCCATTGTTAGCAATAGAATTATATGTATTTGGAGTCTAATAGTGCAGAGTGCAGGGTGCATTCCTTGCGCATGATGTTTGATCCCTAGCACCTCCAGGAGTGAACCTTGAGCACAGAGCCAGGAGTAAGCACTGAGCACTGCTGGGTTTGGTCCAAAAATCCAAAATAAAACATAAAGACAATATAAAATTTTATAGTGATTTAAAAATGACCAAACTAATGAGTATGTTAAATTTATAATAATGTTTCAAATGTATTATTTATATGTTATATTTTATATCTTATATCAGCAGATTTATAAGGAGCATATATATCTGCTTAGTGATTTAGTTATTAAACATTTACCATTTCATCACAGCACATAATCCTTGAAGAGGGCTTGGAAAAGTCAGGTAGTTCAAACTTTCTGCATTTAGATGTTAGCTAGATGAAAATTTAAAAACAGCCCAGCCAGTTTCATGTGAAGGTTAATAGGTAGCTGTTAATATGTGATTTTTTCCCCCCAATTTTTTATTTCCATGACCCAAGTATCGTTATGCTATTAAGATGAGCTACTTTGGTTTTGATGCTATTCTTGTCTTTTTAAGAAGTGATTTTTACCCAGAGTGTATTATTAGGATTACCTTTTAAAAATACAGTCTCCAGCAAGCTCCCTCAGCCGTCCAAGCTTACTAAATCATAACTTCAGGTATTACAGTCCAAAGTAACTGCCTTTTTAAAAAAATGTTTCTCAGATCAAGATTTGGGAATCCTTGCTTGAATCTTGTTAAATATAAACAACCCCAGATGAGCAAGATTGTAACTCAACTGCTGTCATAGTTAGGTTAAACAAATAGCAGAGATCAAGACTTCGTGGACACAGCCCTTTGACCCTCTTCCCTCAGGCATCTTAGAGTGAGTGGGACAATGAATCCTGCCAGGAGGCATGCCAAACTCAGTCAAGCTAACTGAAAATGGAAATTCTCTAGATGCTCACATTTAATAATCTGGAAAAATATTAGAAAGGAGTCCTTCCTACTCCCTAGACTTTGCTGCTCCGCCAGGAAATATGCTGTGTCTTCAAGTGCAGCGTTAGGAAAATCAGGGCTTGTTCATCCATTTTGAATGGGCCAGCTCTATGGCTTCCCAGTGTGTATGCCCATCTGTTCAGCAATAAAACCTCTCATTTTCCCTGCCCACAGTTTTTACAAAACTATTGGCAGCAAATGAAATGGTCATGATTTCGTATATCTGGTTGGTCATTTTGAGCCCATATTGCTCTTTTCTGAGATTGGTTCAGGGTCCTCTAAAGGGCTTACCAGGTGTCCAATCTAAATCGATGAGAACAATCATTCTCTTTCTAACCCGACACATCCAGTTTGCCTGAAAATCAGCAGGTTTTCTTTCCAACCCTCCAATTAACATCTAATTGCTTTTCTTCCAAGGGAGAAGGTGAAGGTTGCTAAAACTACCAGGTAGGAAGTTTATCTAACTTATTTTTTTTTTTTGACATAGACTTGGAGTTGTAAAGAAAGGTTTGTTCCTGAAAAATGTAGTCAGAAGTGGGTAAACGTAGTAAATGTAATAAGGAATGGAAATTGTAGTAAAATTATTTTAAGGTTATAACTAAGACAAAATTCTTCACCAGATAACATAAACATCTCATTTACTACAATACCAAAGAATATTATATTTCTATATTTTATTTTAATTATTTGGTTATATATTTAAGAGTAATTTTGTTAGACTTTATTATAATGTTGTTTACAGTTGTTACTTATTTGAGTTCATGAACTAACAAAAAAGACCATAATTGTACAAGGTATTTTTTATTTAGGGTGCCTATAGCATTTGGAAATACAAAGTGTCTGCTATAATGATGTCAATAAATGATTCTGCTTCTTTGTTTCTAGATTTGTTGGTCACTCATTATAAACTAAAGTTAAGTTACATGTAGTGATGAGTCTGGCTAAAGGCAAGCAGAGAGTTCCTTTCATACCCAGACACGTGCTGTTTAGTTGGGAGCAGGGAATGGCCTCACATGTATGTCCGGAGTCATTTCTCATATTGGTTTAATTTAGGAAAACTTAACAAGAGGGAACAGGACAGAAAGAAAGTGAGAAAAAATATAAAAGTAGGGATAATTTATCATTGTAAAATACTAAGAGCATTACTCAAAGTGAGCATGGATCTGTTTTTTATTTTTTCAGGTGTTCTTCAGTGTTCTTTTGTCCTTCATAGCTCAGAATCTAATCGTAAGATTATGAATCAGTTAAAATTAATTTATCATTGTTTTACTGTAGAATTTAAGGAGCATAGATTTAAGTCTCTGTAGTGTATGGACTTATTGCACCAAACATGTATTTTCAATGTGCCATCCCATCATCAAAAATACCCCTTAGCTAATTCCTTCCACTTCTCTTTTTCTTTTCCTTCCAGTAATCATCATAGTTCCCACTGAGTCTAATAGTTTTGTTGTTGTTTTTAACAAGTTTGTTTTGTCATAAGTTTTTATTATTCACATATGAGTAAAATCATCCAAGAATTGTCTTTCACTTACTTTGCTTAGCATAATCACTAAGTGATACCTATTCTGTTATAAAAGGCACTGTTTTGTTTTACGTGCATGTGCATGCGCATGGGCTCTTGTGTGTGTGTGTGTGTGTGTGTGTGTGTGTGTGTGTGTGTGATATTCCAGACATGGTGCTCAATAAATTATCCACATCCCTGGGCTACCATATTTTTTTGTAGGCATTTACATTGATTCCATGTTTTGGCTATTCTGAATAATGCTGCTGTGAATGTAGGGGTACAAAATATTTTTTAAAATTTTATCTTCATATTCCCTAGATTAGTACCTAGGAGAGGTATTGCATAATCATGAATAATTTCCATTTTCCATGAGACTGCACCAATTTACATTCACACAGTAGTGCAAAATGTTCCTTTTGCTCCATGTCTCCCACCAATACTGTTTCAAGTATTTTTGATATTGGCCATTTTCATTGGTATGAAGTGATATCTCATTGTGATTTTTATTTATATCTATTAATAACAAGTGATCCTGAACATTTTTTATGTGTTTGTGGGACATCTGTCTATGTTCTTTTAAGTAGTTTTTTTTCTGCTTTTTGTCCTTTTTTTGGATGCTTGATTTTCTTTTTTGTTGTTGAGCTGCATGTATGATGTACAAATATCTTTTATAATTTTTATTTGGCCTTATCCAGTGTTACTCCAGGCTTACTCCTGGCTCTGTGCTCAGGGATCATTTCTAGAAGGCTTGTGGCACCGTAGGGGATGCCAGGGGATTGAATCCATATTCATGATCCTGTGCAAGGCAAAAGCCTTCCCCTCTATACTGTGCTTTGCTCACCCTATCTCTCTCTTCATATATTTTTTAAAATTTCATTTTGTTTTTTTTTTCCTTGGGGGGGGGAATTTTGTTTCACTGTGGAACTTTTTTTTTTTGACGTACCTGGCTGTGCTCAAGACTTGATCAGGGATCACTCCTGGTGGGCTTGGGGAACCATATCAGGTGCTGGAGATTGAACCTGGGTTGGCTGAGTGCAAGGCAAGCACTCAACCTACTGTACTATCTCTTTGGTCCACTCTGTGTAAAACTTTGTTTTTGTTTTGGGCCATATCGGCGATGCTCAGCACTTATTCCTTCCTCTGCACTCAGAGATAATTCATGTTGGGCTCAAGGATTATTCCAAGCACCCTACCCGCTATACTACTGCTCTGGCTCTTTCTCTGTGCAAACTTTTTTTAATTGGTGTATACCCATCTGTTTCTTCTTGCTTTTATATACCTTGGCAATTAGAATTGATTCTCCAAATGTGTCTCTGATATTGAGGTCCTGAAATATATATCATCAATGTTTTCCTCAATTTGTTTTATTTTTTAGGCCTAGTTTTTACAACTTGATAAACTTTTGTGTATAATAATAAAGAGTGGTCACACTATTTAATAGTATTATGGAGTGTGGACTACACGAGTAGTAGAAAGAGGACATACTCTAGGCAGAAAAATGAAATTTCTAATCCCTTACTGAGATCTGGAGATATTTGCTACAGGATAATACTTGTCACTTGTCACTTGTCTTCCTGTTGTTCATCCATTTACTTGAGCAGGTATACCAGTAACATCTCCATATATCCTGTTGCGAGCTAGTGTAGCCCAAGGGCATCTGCTTGCTCCAGGAACATGAAGAGCCTCAAACCATTCATTCAGGTCATGGGGTCTATAATTGTTACTGGTATTTGGCATATCAAATACAACAGGATAATACTATTAATAATAATTATCATATTATTTTATATCTCATTGCTGTTGTATCACCCAAAATTTATTTCTTCAAATAATAAAGTTTTATATTTTTATACAGATTCTGAGAATAAGAAATTCAGGATATACTCACTAGGTAATTGGCCTAGGTTATTTTGGGAGGTATATTTAAGACATTGACCTGACTGCAGTGTCTGAGGCCTTATAAGCTTTTGTGCAGAGTTTCATTATATGGACTATATGTTATCAACTGAAATTATCTTCACAAAATTCATACATTGAAACTTTAACCATTTATGTGACTATTTTTGAGACTGGGATTGTGAAGAGACTAAATAAACATAATTAAATGATAAGGTGGGGCCTTAATTCAATATGATTGCTGTGTTTTTAAGAGAAAGCAACACCAGAGCTCTCTCACCAGCAGCTACGGACACAGTGAGAAGGCATCTCTTTAAAAGCAGAAAAGAGACCCCTCAGCAGGAACTGAATTGGATGGCACTTTGATCATGTAGTTCTATAATCAAGAACTCTCAGAAATAAATTCCTGTTGTTTAAACCACCTGATCTGTGTTAATTAGTTGGAACTGAGTAGTACAGGCTGTCAAGTTGTCAGACTTTGTGACAATTTGTGTGCCCCAGAAAATAGAGGATGGAAAGAGATAGAGATAGATAGACAGATAGATAGATTGATATATAGATAGATAGAGATAGATAGATAGATAGATAGATTGATATATAGAGATAGATAGATAGATAGATAGATAGATAGAGAGAGAGAGATAGATAGATAGATAGATAGATAGATAGGTAGGTAGGTAGGTAGGTAGGTAGGCAGAGTAGGTAGGCAGGTAGGTAGGTAGGTAGGTAGAGATAGAGAGATAGAGTGATAGAGAGATAGTGATATAGATAGATAGATAGATAGATTGATATATAGATAGAGATAGATAGATAGATAGATAGATAGATAGATAGATAGATAGATAGATAGATAGAGCACAAAAAGAAAGACTTAATGAAAGCACAAATCAACACTTCCCATATTCTAAGTTGCGAAATTCAGCCCACATTCACCTTAGGAGAATTAGATTCTACTTTTTAAAGAATTTGGGAACTTATTTTAAGATTATCAGAAAGAAGCTAGAGAGATAATACAGGGAGTTAAGGCACTTAACTTTTATATGGCTCCTTTTAACTGCAGCATCAAATGGTTCTCTAATCACTTGGAGTAATCCCTGAGTACAGAACCAGCAGTAGACATTGAACAATGCTGAGTATGACTCAACCCCCTCCCCCAAAAATCAGCATAAGCACAATACATTTATGTAAAATTTTAAAATGGAAATAATGTGAACAATAATGTACATTGGCAAGATTAAACTAGGTAAACTGGGTATTATATGACCTTTGGTTCTCTGATCAGTTAATTTTAATTTTTTTCTCTTGGTCATTTAGAGATATTTTGGAAACTATGAGATGAAAAGGTGAACAATTTTATTCTTCCTTATGACACTATTTTTCTTTCTATGCCTATGACAAATGTTTTTATTGAGGTAACGTTTATTTCAATAATGCACATGTTTTAAGGGATACAGATTTATGCTTGCTCAAAATATGTTCAACCCAACACCCAAGTACCAGTATACTTATACCACAGTACCGGTATACTTATACCACAGTTGGCTGTCTTATGCCTTCCCCCTCTGGTAACTTTAGTACTGCTCTAATAGTCTAAGTGTTTGGCTTTGTTCCCTTGTTTTGTTTCTCTGTATTCCACAACTAAGCAAGAAAATTCAGTATTTACCTCTCTTTTTCTCTTATCGAGAGTAGGCCTTCAGGATCTGCTGGGAGGGGTGAGTCAATTCCAGTATGCTGTCTACTCAGGCTGCTCTAGGTTATCAATTTTTTTGTTGAGTGAACACATCTTAAATTCTATTTATATAATTTAATTAGGCACACAATTTTAGTTTTGACTATATTCTTTTTGCTCTTTGAGATGAAAATATAAACCTCTTGGGAATTCTCTGAATGTAAAAACAATTACACGTGTCAGTGATGTGTTTTCTCAATTTTCTTTACATAGGAATTTTAAGGGATCCAAATTTAAATTAAAATAATGTATCTCTAATACAAATAAGTGAACATCAGTGCTATCTAAATATAGAAAGAAATTCATAATTAAAACTACATTTCTAGCTCTAGCCTTATTATTTTACCGTGTTTCCAGCTGTGGATGACTTTACATATCTTCAGGCATAATCACATATCAGTATGCATGAAGTCACTTTCTTAATGTCCATTAATTCTCACATAAGCTCTTTGCATAAATCTGTACCAATCAAGATGTGATTAGAACCTTATTGTGTTACAAAATCTAACTATATTGAAGTGTGATTTTGGATGAAGCTTTGACTTTTAACTATTTTTTTTAAAAATACTTTTTTATGGGAATCATTCTTGAGTTACATGATTCAAACGAGATAATGGCAAATAACTTATGAAATGGAACACTGATTATATCAGGAGGGCATTGTGCTGGATTATTTTGGAAGCTAGCATTTGTTTGAAAGAAATATTTAAAATATTAAAAATCCTGTTTGACTATATTATTTGATTACCATAGTTTTTAAGTGTATAACATAATTGTCTCAATGTTAAGAAAACGGGAGCAAATCTGAACTACAACAGTACACATTAGATGATAAAGAAGCACCCCCAGATTTGGGAAAGCTCGCTCTAGCTCAGGATTGCAAGAGTATGTCAATGCTAAACAGATAAAGTTATTAATATTTAGATTTCATTAATTAGAAAATATGTAAGTTCAAAATATGAATAAATAGACCATAAGAGAAGATAAAGAGGTTGGATTTAATAAATTATGAGGTTAATAATAATGGACCTCATTCCCAACAAATGGAGACATTACTGGCACCCACTTGAGCAAATCAGTGAACAATGGGAAGACAAGTGATACAAGAATATATCATGATTTTACTTAGAATTAATGATTTTGTTGGCTCTTCTTTTCCGAATACAGAGCCAATTTCTTAGTGACTCTAGATGTTTCTAAATTTTGCTCTTCATTTTGGATAGAGTTTCAATGAACACTAAATTTTTAAGTGTGGCTCCCTTTTCAAGTAGTGATTTGGGTTAAGTAACAATTGATCTTTCTAGCTCTGGCCCTTTTCCTGAGAGCCTTACCCTTATGTAACAACATCATTTACCTTTCCAGTGGCATTCTAGAGGCAATTCAAATGAACCATTTATAAATACAAACTCATCGAATTGGTCTCCAAACCTTTTTCTTGCTCAGTATTTCTTGGGGGCACACCTGGTGGTACTTAGGGCTTACTCTTGGCTCTGCAATCAGGGATCACCACAGGCCAGACTCAAGGAACCATATGTAGAGAGAGACCTGAACCTGGAGCAGCCTAATGTAGTGCTAGTGCCCTACTTGCTGCACTCTCACCTGATCCCTGTTCACCTCAATTTTTTAACCCAGTTAAGCATTGCATTTATTCACTGTCTGTATTAGAAAACTGGGTAGTATACTGATGCTTCTCTGTTACTTTTATCTCTCACCTTTCTCTTTCCCCCCACATACAAATTAATCATATGATGATATTGGTTTTTCTCCAAAAGGTGTCTCCTGTCTCTCTCCTCAGTTCTCTACCTCTGGCCAGTTAGACTTTTACTATTTATCTTAGCTTATGATATTTCTTTTCTATAACAATTCTTTTAGTATGGTCAGAATGATTAATGTGGGTGGCCTCTTGGGTTAAAGGCCAGTCTCCAGCATATACTACAAGGTCATTCTGGACAGCATTCTGCATTACCTCTATGTTCTGAGTTTTACCCTTTTCGTTTAATTACAAGGTCATACTTCTCTAGCGACCCAGCAGATCAGCCTATGACAGCCCAGCTTGCACAGCCACTTGCAGCAGCGCGGGTCATCAATAAATGCTGGACTTAGAGATGACTACAAGAGTATGCTACCTGCACGGCAGAGCCTGGCAAGCTACCTGTGTTGTATTTGATATGCCAAATACCAGTAACAATTATAGACCTCATTCCAGAATAGATTGAGGCTCTTTATGTTCCTGGAGCAAGCAGATGCCCTTGGGCTCTACTAGCATGAGACAGGACATATGGAGATGTTGCTCGCTCGAGCAAATCGATGATGAACGGGAAGACAGACAGTGACAGTGATACTTCTCTAGCTCTATATTTTTATGTTACATTGTGCTTTCAGGTTTTGGTAATACAGTTTCTTTACTAACAATTCATAGATAGTTGACAGGCAGACGTACCAATCTTTCAAATATTAGCTCAGATGTTCCATTTATGTGAGAACTTTAGATGCTACCAGGCAGAGTTAAATCTTCCTTCTTAACACCATCTGTGCTGGTGTTGGTTTTGGCATTGTTATTTGTCAAATTATATACAAATAGTAGTATACTTGCTTTGTTTTCTCCTGAATAATCTGGATTCTTTGCAAAGAGGGACTTGTCTTACTTATCTTTAAATCACCAGTACCTAGAAAGGAGTAATAGAAAATTGAAAAATGTTCATTATGAGAAAATCAAAGTATTTATTAAGAAAATGAATGGTAACAGTGCATAGAAAAATGTTTCTGTAGAAACAAGGTATGTTCATCAGAAGACCATTTATTATATTTACTCTTAATAAAACATAGGCACTCAAATTCATCACTGTTACAGCAATGATAAACAAATGCAGAACCATTATATTCATTTGCAATAAACTTAGTTATCTGGTACCCTTAAGCATCTGAGTGGCACTGAGCCCAGAAGTAAGCAAAGTAAAAAATGAAAGTGTCCTTCTTTGGAAAAATATTCCAAATCCGTTTGTGCCATGAGCAAGGATAAATGAAGCAGTGAGAGAGCAATGATTATTCTCTGTCTAAACCAAAGACATGCATGGGGATCTGTAGGAGAGGGATTTCAGTGAAAAAGTAGACTGTCCGAATACAATCTGAAAATCACAGGAAAAGTGACAGGCGAGAAAAACAAAGAAAAAAAGTGGAGATATCAGAAACAAGAGTGATGATTAAGTGACAGTAAAAGCAATTTTATAACATATTCTCCAAAAGTTTTAGAAGGAGTTAAACAAAAACTTCAATAAGTAGTCAAAACTTTTCTGAGTGGTGATGTCATGCATATTATATCCATGTCCACCTTATGATCTGGAGTTTCTAGGCCCGAAGATGAATCAGGGCATGGGGAAATAGCTTAAGTGATCCTGAGAAACCCCAGATCTGAACCCTGTAAGTAAAACATATATAAGATGAAATCCATAAAGCATTTTTACAACAACACATTTTTTTTGTTTTAAACCTGTAGAACTGCCATATATTTATTTTAATATTTTATTATACCACCATGAGATATACAATTACAAAGATGTTCATAAGATGTTTATATTTGGGTTTTGGTCATACCGTGTTCCAGCACCCATCCCTCCACCAGTGCCATTTCCCACCAACAATGTCCCTGATTCCCTCCCCCTCCCTAGCCTGCCTCTATGGCAGGTTCTCTCTTTCTCTTTCTCTCTCTCTTTCTCTTTTCTTTCACTTCCACATTGTGGATTAAAATACATACATTAAGAGGTTGTCATGTGTATCTTTTTGCCTATATTAAATTCTCAGTTCTAGGTTGGTATTAGCACTTTCGACAATTATTAGCACACTGTTCCATTCTCTTTCTTACCTAGCCTCTGACTCCCACATGTTTGTGATAATTTCCATCTTTGACAAACTTCCTGATCCATGTTTCACCTGACCTTGGATATTGGTATCATAATCACTTGTATCACTTGTCTTCCCGTTGTTCATCAATCTGCTTGAGCGGGCGTCGATTTGCTCGAGCGGGTGGATATCATAATATGTACATATATATGTCATGCAAATAAATATAGTCATTCTATATCTGTCTCTCTCCTTCTGGCTTATTTTACTCAATATGATCCTTTCCATGTCCATCCATTTATAGGCAAATTTCATAATTTCACTTTTCCTAACAGCTGCATAGTATTCCATTGTATAGATGTGCCAAAGTTTCTTTATGCAGTCATCAGTTCTCTGGCATACTTGTTGTTTCCAGATTCTGGCTATTGTGAATAGTGCTGCTATGAAAATGAAAGTGCAGATGGTGTTTCCAGTGTGTGTTTTTGGCTTCCCAGGGTATATCCCCAGGAGTGGTATGGATGGGTCAAATGGGAGCTCAATGTCTTTGGAGGAATGCCCATATCGTTTTCCAGAAAGGCTGTACCAGTTGGCATTCCCACCAATAATGGATGAGTGTCCCCTTTTCCCCACTCCACACCAAAACTTGTGGTTCGTGCTCTTTTGGATATGTGCCAGTCTCTGTGGTGTAAGATGATATCTCATTGTTATTTTGATTTGCATCTCTCTGATGATTAATAACAATGAACATCTTTTTATATGTCTTTTGGCCCTTCGAATCTCTTCCTTACAACAACACATTTTAATATAGGAATTTGATAGAACAAATTGTATTTCCAAAATTTTAATAGTCTTTCCTGGTATAAGAAAACTATAGATCAGATTTTTCCTGACAAAGTAATGAGAGGCTGCAATAACTCTCATTATTTTATAGAAAAGGTGCATTTTGGTCTTATTATATCTGAAGTGTGTCTGAGATCAGAGGTTCTTAGCTGAAGTAGTTATCCTCCAGGATAAATATAAAGAAGTTATTTTAATATGTTTGTACAGATATTGTAAGAGTATGTAAATGGGATGGTCTTAAACTGCGAACATTCATTTCTGGAGGCTAGAAACACTAGGATCATGGTTCCAGATATTTGTAGTCTGGAGAGGTTCTATTTCCTCGTTGATAAATGACACACACACATTTTACTGTATATTCACTAGTGGAAAGGGCAAGGAGTTTTCTGGGGTTTCTTTATAAATACACTTCACCACTTACTTAAGGCCTCCCTCATCACACTTGGTTCAAGAATTTGAAGTGTGAATATTTGGGACACAGTCTTTAACAGAGGAAAATTTAATATATTTAATACCCAGAGTATCTCTGGTGCTTTCTGTAATTGAACACGAAGCTTTCTGGTGTTTTCATTAAAACCCACCTACCAAACTGTTTGCTAGAGAGATTTCCATTCACCATGTCTTTCAGAGTCATTCCTGCTGCTTAGGAGTGGTAATGATATTTCCAGCAAAAACTAAGGCATTATTCTGATTGCTTGGTTCATCACACACAGTTTTCCCCTTCCTTTACTGTTTTTTGATACAGAACCCCCACAAATTCATAGGTATAAATTGAGAGACGAGGATCCCTGCAAAGAGCCAGACAGCTTGCACAAATTGATCACCTATTTGTGTAACACTTTGTACAACTCATAAGTTTGTCTTTGTTTTGTTCTGGACAGATCCTGAAAGTTACCTTTCATCATGTGCTTTCAGTCTTAATATAGCCCACTGACAATTTGCAGTCAGTATGAGCGACCCCCACTTATGAGTAGCTTAGCAATGTAGTAATGTACCCTAGTCAGGCACTCAGTTTCTTAGGGCACAGTATCATGCTTGAGAATGACAATTCTCTGTTAGAAAACAGTTTCTAATGTAGATAACAGAGTTTCCTTAAGCTAGAACCATGAGGATCTTCACTGTTTTTATCCCGTTGGAGCAGACCTGAAAATTTACTGGATTGCTTTTAATATGGGATCCCAAGTGATTTTCAGAGGACTTAAGGGTCTTCCCAGGATAGATTTCTACAACAGATGGCAGTTCCTTGCTAGGGTCCTAGGACGCAGTATTTTTTGGTCCTGAGGTGTTGGGAACTTGGAGTGTTTGGGAGCCTCTAGAGCTACATCAAGGAAGTCATGCTATGCTGTAGATCAAAGCCAGGTCAGGAATATTCCAGGCATGTGCCCTAATCCCTGTGCTACTCTCTCTGACCCTGTGCTCTTTGACTCTTTTGAGGATCATGTGTAGCTCTGGTATCTTTATATCAACTGGGCTATGTTGTCTAAGTTAGTGCTTTCCTATGCAGAGTTTTGGGGTTGCTGGAGTGAATCAAGACTGTGGTAATAATTTAGTGAAATTTGAAGGTGCTCTCTGCTTGTTCCCTTAAAGAAGATGAATTTTCAAGGAGAGGTACTGTGGTTCTTCTTTTCTGAAAAGGAGACTGTAAGTTTAATAAATGTGGGAACTTTTGTCCTAAATGGTGCAGAATAGCTTATAATGAAAACTTTAATTCCCTTTCCTGACCTTTGCTATTATTTTGATCATCAGGGATTGCATATTTGGTTGCTGTACTTGCACACTATTTAGTTACAATATTTACAAGGGGCCACATTAGTTGTGGCGCTTTCACACTTTAGATGCAGTGCTTGCTTGGGTTCACAGTCTTGGTGGTGGCGGTAATGAGGACTGAACTGTAATTGTGTGCAAGCATATGTTGGTTGCTGTATGCCAGCATTGACAATCTCTTTGTGGCACAAGGGATTCCATATGATAGAGTCACTGGATTGCACTCCAGAATGGGGGCAGTGCTAGACATCAAAGAATGTTCTAATGCCTGTGAGGCAGGTACTCCGTCAACAGAGATTTATTTGCTGCTTCTATCTTCATTTGAACTTGCAGAAGAACCTTCTTCCTTGTCTGATCTGGAGTGGCTTCTCTTAGTGTGGCAAACAGTTTGTAAATACACAAACACACAGAAGTGCTGGAGTATTTTCATAGTGATGAGACAGAAAGAAACAGCTCTTCTCCTTTACTTTTTAAAATTTTACTTACCCTCTAACTTTTGGTTACTTTTTCCTTACTGCTTTATTTCCCCTTCATATACTTGCTCAAGGCCCTTCCTCTAATGTTCCTGATCTCACTCTCTACCTGTCTACCTGCCATGGTGCCACAGTCAGAGTTCCAGTGTGATGTTCAACATGCAAGTTATTATCACCCTATTTAATACTAAAAGTGGTGATATTGTTATCTCTGGAAGGCAGGCAGGCATCAAATTCTTGTGCTTCATCTTGAGAATTTTCTGGGACCAGTTTTGATATCATCATATCTTTCTTTGCTGTGTTCCATCAGAAGCAGTAGTTAAAGAAAGGATTCACAGGCAAGTAATTTATTTGGAAGATGAAGAAAATATTGATAAAGGGCTGGAAATTTAGGCAGGGATGGGAATACAGTCAATAAGATGTATAAAATCAATCTTGTTCCTACTGTGAATAATCAGCGTGCTTCCCCTGGAAATAATCTGGGCCAAATGTACCACATGCCTCAGAGTTATATCTAGAATAGATACATCAGCTCCTCTCAGTAATTGATTGAGAGTTTTAGATGTGAGAATCTTTGATTCCTTCTAAACATTTATGACCTGTAGCGTGGGTGGCAAAGTGGATTTTGTTGTATTGAAAAGATTGTAAATTTTTCAATTTGAAACAGTAAATTGATAGGTGCCTAATTAGGAAGGACAAGAGATTATGGACAGTATACTGATAATGTCTGCTGTGTTATAAATCAATAATAGAAGGCCTTAGGATCTATACATTAAAATAAGAAATATGAAATAAGAGATGGGGAATAGCTCAAATGACAAAGCACTTGTCTATCATGTGCAAGGCAATAAGCCTGAGTTTGACACCTCATTGCCTCCCTAATACTACTACCTAGTACTATTACTACTTAGTAGCCTTTGGTTCTTAAACACTGCTGGGTGTGACACTGGTGGCCTTTAGAGCCACCAGTTCTGAGACACTTGCTACACTGGGCTTGATTTCCCAGTCCTCAGATCTTCTAGCTAAGTATCTCTGGGAGTGACCCTAGGTAAACTGAGCATGCAAACAAGAAATAAAGAAAGAAGATATCATTCATAGGTATTCTCATAGGTGGAGTTTGATCAGTAGAGCATTTTTCTTTCTTCTTGTGTGGTGAACCTTTTAAGATATTGAAGTGTAAAGGTTTTCCCCTGAACTTTTACAGTATTGTAAACAAATGGTAACTAAAAAATAAGCAAATAAACAATAGTGCCGTTGAATACTTCATAGGTTTTTGGCCTTCTGTTTTTTACTTTGTTTTTAGACTACATGAGGAATATCCAGTACTTGCCACAGCAAGTGGCCAGCTCAAAAAAAACTGTTACGCATAGACAGTAACATAAAGTGATAGTGTTATGCCATGCTGAATGAGTAGAGAAGGATGAGATTGTCACAATAGAGCAATTAGTTTTGCAGTATTATTTTTTTATTTTATTGTACAATCCATTAGAAATAATTTGTTGTAGGTTATCACGACCTTGTCTTAATTCTGTCATTATTGAACTTTGTCTTCCTAATCAAGACAAAACACTGAGTTAATTATCATTCTCTGAACTAGTTTGAAGAGTAAACAAATTGAAGAAGAAATTCTTTCTTGGAGTTCATAGCTTGGGGGCAGCTGGAAAGAGGCAAGAGGGAAAATAATATAAGAAGGCTCAGAGCCTTCAGGAGAAGGGACTCTTGTGAGCTTTTTTGGAATTGTTTAGATTATGTTTGGAGACTGACAGTGGATACCACTCCTTCTCTTAGAACTTTTTCCTTTCCTTTTTCCCTCCCCCCCCCTCCTCTTCCCTTCTTAACCCCTGCTTTCTCTTCCCGTGAATTTTGTCATTGCAGTAACCAGCTTGCTTGCAGGCCTGCCTATGGTGCCTACATGTTTAGTTGTGATGCTCAGTGTAGGTTGTATATCAGGTTAGAGGGTGGTGGTTACACATGTCTAGCCAGGGGGTTCACTTGCTGGCCATGGTGCTGGCATATTATTTAGTAATACTCACTGTACCCCTCTAACTGCAGTGCTCACACACAGTTGTGGGTGCGACCAGACATTTCTTGTGGCACTGGACATCACACCAGTACCACCAGTCTAAAGAGCACAACTTTCAGGATCATGTTTCATGCATGTGGCAGCAAACAGGGATTGAACTTGCTATCGTACATGTGCCAGGCAGGGATTCTAGGTAACTAGCTCTTTTATTGGGCCCTTATTACATTCTTGATTGGTGCTAAGCTTTCTGGAGAAGGCATAGGATAGACCTGGAAGAACTAGGTATTCTTTGTATTAGACAGAATGGAGCAATCTGCAGGGAACAAGATGAACCGTTTTGAAAAGAGCAAGTGGTTTACTTTGGTTGATCAAAATCAGAAGTTCACTTTCTATTTAGAGCATATGTCATAACTGGTGAGTGAACTGAATGCAGTGCCTCCCAGTGGAATGCCAGAGTAATTTGAGAATAGAAAGTAGAAAGGAATAGTTCCATAAATTGGTATAAACTTGGCAATTTATATAAATAGATGGATATGGAGAAGATTGTTGAGTGAAATTAGCCAGAAGGAGAGAAACAGATACAGAATGACTGCATTTATTTGCATGACATAAATATATATGTATGGTTCATCAATAATTGCTTTATTTAGAGGTGACTACAAGAGTATGCCACCCGCGGCAAGCCTGGAAAGCTGCTCGTGTCTTATTTTGATATGCCAAATACCAGTAACATTTATATTAGGTAATTCCCATCACCTAATATAATGGTTTGAGGCTCTTTATGTTCCTGGAGCAAGTGGATGCCTTTGGGTTCTACTAGCATGAGACAGGACATATGGAGATATTACTGGTGCCCACTCTAGCAAATAGATGATCAACGGGAAGATAGTGATAGTGATAGTGATTATGATACCAATATCCAAGGTCAAGTGAAACATGTATCAGGAAGTCTTGTCAAAGGTGGAAATTATCACAAACGTGTGGGAGTCAGAGGCTAGGTAAGACAGAAAATGGAACAGTGTGCTAATAATTGCGGAGGGTACTAATACCAACCTAGAACTGAATATTAAATAGAGGCAAAAGATACACATGACAACCCTTTAATGTATGTTCTGTAATCCATAGTCTGGAAGGGAAGGAAAAGAGAAAGAGAGAGAAAGGGAAAGAAATAAAGAACCTGCCATGGAGGTGGGCTGGGGGAGGGGGAGGGAACCGGGGACGTTGGTGGTGGGAGATGGGCACTTGTGGTGGGATGGGTGCTGGAACACTGTATGACCAAAACCCAAATATGAACTTTTTAATTGCATATCTTTGTAATTGTAATAAAATGATTAAAAAAATAAAAACAAGTAAAAAAAAACCTGGCAATTTTCTGTTCTTTCCATGGTCATCTTACTTACATATTGACTTGTCTCTTGGATGCCTTCTGGTTCATTTACACAGACTAGGGACTAGGAACAATTTCTGCAGCATATTTTGCTGTGATATTTTTGGATACTAATTTCTACCTACTTCCTATCTTTTTTCATGATGAGAGAAAGGTCTTTCTCTCTCTCTTTTCTATTTCTCTCTTATTAGTTATACTATTAGGATTTTTTATATTTAAAAAATTATCATTTTATAGGGAATTTTGGGGATTGAGAGGTAGAAAAAGTACATTTGTTACTTGATCTTTCCCAGAAGATTGTTTTTGATGGTGACTGAATCTGATTCTTTATGCAGAATTTATCCTTTGTAAATCACTGGGTAATCTTGTAGGAGTTTTTCTAAAAAATGATAACAAGTTCTGTATTGACATAATTTTCAGATAATCACACATGCTAGGAAAGAAACTACAGCTGATCCTGATTGGAATATCAAGCAACTGAATCCGTGAAATCATTTTCTTCATGCATCAGGGTACCTGTGTTCATGCACACAGACTTCTGTGGGTAGATGAGCAGGCATAATGCAAACTGGATAGTGAGTGACATTTGTGTGATAGCAAAATGATCATGCTTGGAATTTTTTTCATTAAAAAAATGGTAAGTTTTTTTTTTTTTGCTTTTTTGGGTCACACCCGGCAATGCTTAGGGGTTTCTCCTGGCTCTGCACTCAGGAATTACTCCTGGCAGTGCTCGGGGGACCATATGGGATGCCGGGGATCGAACCCTGGCCGGCATGGGCCGGTGCGTGCAAGGCAAATGCCCTACCGCTGGGCTATCACTCCGGCCCCCAAAAATGGTAAGTTTTAATTGTGTCTCAGAATAGACCTATGGCTTCTATTATACAACTTAGAGTTAGTTTTATATAGTCTTGGCAGGTATTTCATATTTATGACATTATACTTTCTTTCTTTCTTTTGTATTGAGATGTATAAAAGAGGGCTATTTACTTTCCTAGGTAAGTCACCCCATCTTACCCTTATGAAGTTCACTCTTTTCTTGTCATATGATCAGTTCCTGGAGGTTCTCTGCTCTTTTCTTTGTTGTGAATACCTTTAGTGCTATCCTGTGGTTTTGTTTTGGGGGCCACACATAGCATGAGTCAAGGCTCTGCCCTTAGGGATCACTCTACTTGGGGACCAAGGGACCATATGTGGTGACACTGGTAGAACTCTGGTCGGGTGCGCTCAAGGCAAGCACCTTAACCTTTGCATTTTTTCTCTAGTCCTTCTTGTGGAATTTGTTCAGAAACATCATAGGATGTGTGAGAATTCTTTGACAAAGGCCATCAATTGCTCTATTTTCTTCTTTACTTTTTGTTTCTAATAGCAATTATTTCTTTTCCTGTTTGTTAAACCACCTTCTTTCTTCCTCAAGTTTCAGTTTTTTGTTGGGATTGGCATAATGCTTGATATTTGACTTCTCATAGATTTTCTTTTTTTTTCTTTTTTAAAAAATTTTTTATTATACCACCGTGAAACATACAATTACAAAGGTGTTCATAATTGGTTCTTGGTAATACAGTATTCCAGCACCCATCCCTCCACCAGTGCCCCATTTCCACCACCAATGTACCCCTCCCCCTCCCCCCCCCCAGGCATTAGATTTTCTAATGACAGTTTTGCTTCTTTTGTGAAGCCAATGTTACTAATGCTAGCTTTGTGTCTCAATTCAGTGCTTTTTTTTCTGCTGCATGCTTGTAATTTTCAGTTGGCCTTTGCCCAATGTAGGTTACTCTGTCCCCTTCCTCTGGCCTGCAGACCTTCTGCTGTGCTCAGAATTCCATATTTTCCACAGCCAGAGCGAGTAATGCAATGGAATCTGTTGGAAGCTCTGGCCCAAGAGCAAAGGGATGGATGATATACTTGTTTATGGAAGAAGAACCAGTTGGGCCTCAGAGTCTAATCAAATGGAAAGAACCTTGCAGGATGTCACCATTCTCAAACCTTCCTCAGGTGTGTCAACCTTTGTATAAATGATGAAATTTGTAAAGGCTAAACATTTGCCAGGAGTATAGACATATGCCATACATACAGACCATTGCCAATATGATTTCAATAGTACAGCAAAAGTCTTAGCTGCTTGCCTTGAAGTTGTGACTATTAGTGGGCTTTTCTATTATTTATCAGCTAATAAAGACTAGGAACTCTTACTCCAGCCTTCTCTCAGCCTGATTATACATATCACTAATAGTGCTTTGATGCAGTGTCTTACATTAGTGAGTTACCCTGCTGTGTTTTAGGAACTTCCCAGGGTTTTAAATGGAGTATATTCTACAAGATCCCTTTATTTCTTTTGATACACATACTTTCTCCCTGGAATTTTGTACTAGGTGTATTTGTCTGAGTTTCCCTTTATCTCTGTCTCTATTTTCCAGAGTCCACAGGCCTCAGTGGCAGCATTTCTGGCAGGGACAGTTTTGATATCACAGCCTCGACTCATGACTATGGCTTCTACCCATTACCTCTACTCAGGATTTGGAGACAAGACTGACTCTTAATATGTTAATAAGACACTGAATAATTTAAATACAATTCTATTTAAGTCAGATTAGCTCTCAAGATCATTTTGATGTAAAATAAAGAAATTAATTTGGGAGCTGTCAAGGTAGTGTAGCAAGTAGGATATTTGCCTTGCATGTGGCTAATCAAAGTTTGATCCCTGGCACCCCATGAGGTCCTTTGAGCCCACCAGGAGAGATTCCTTAGTGCAGAACTAGGGTTGAGCCTTGCTCGGTGTGGCCCCCAAACCTCAAATCAATTTGATGTCAATGCTGAGCAGTGACTTGGTTGTTCTAGTCAGGGTCACCCCTTTCTGGGGCAATGAGTCATCATGTATTATGATTGACTGGCTGCGAAATATATAGGAAATGTCTTAAAAATCCGTTTTTTTCATTACACTTTTGAAAAGGGAAATGAAGAAATACTCGTTGATTTTCCACATGTAAGTGCCAAATAAGTTAAACTGAAGAGTAAGTATAGAAACAAATTGTCAGTCTGTTATTTAAGCAAGGCTACCTGCGTGGGAATTCATTTTCTGTATGAAAGCAGCTGCAGAATTATAATGTCCGTAGGAAACAAGAAAATCACCTGTGCAAATAGTTCATGCTGATTTGATCATAGCAGAGAAAAGATCAAGTTATGCATAGATATGAAATAATAGCTCATGGTCTGCGATCTGTTAAGAAACACTGTTAACTTAAAATTTTATCTTTGTGATAGAAATTGTCTTTGAAAGCATTGTATATTTACATCTCCATCAGCAATGAATGAGAACTTTTGTTTATTGACAGCATTTGGTATTGGTGTTCCAGATTTTGGCAGTTCTGGTAAACAGAGGTTGCTTTTTAAATTTTAGTTTTTTAAAATCTATTTCTCTGATGATATATGATGTGGAGCATCATTTCGTATTTTCACATACCTTTTTTTTTTTTTTTTTTTGGGTCACACCCGGCAATGCTCAGGGGTTTCTCCTGGCTCTGCACTCAGGAATTACTCCTGGCGAATACCTTTTCGATATTTTATTTAAGTTGCTTATTAGCCCATTTATTTTTCTATTGTTTAGTATTAGTTGTTTTGTAAATTTTGGATAATAATCCTTTATCAAATATATGTTTTGCAGAACACTTTATTCCCATTATGAGACTTCTATCTCTTGATAGTATTGTTCACAAGACAGTTTTGAATTTTAATCAAGTCTATTTTATCATTTTTTAATGGATTATATGCCTTTGGCAGTGTTTCCTAAAAACCTATCTTCTAGAAGCTTTATAGTTTTGTGCTTTATTTAGGTCTGTTATCCATGGGAGCTAATATTGGTGGAAGATGTCCCGTCCTTTATGCTCTTATTCCTGCCCTCTTGGGTTACTACTGTCATTCTTTTTATCTCTCTTTTTAATTTTGTTTTGGGACACACCTAGTGGTACTCAGGACTTACTCCTGGCTCTGCACTCAGGAATCACTACTTGAGGGCTTGGGAAGCCATACAGGGTGCAAGTATTAAAACTGAGTAAAGTGTGTGCAATACGAGAAACTTACTGGTATATTATCTCTCTAGAGCATGTAATAGTCAAAAGTTTCTATCTTAGGCAGAACGCTATCTTCATGTCTAATCTATTCTTACAATGACATAGCTTTTGATGACTTAATTCTCACAGAATTAATGGAAATAATGTCTTCTTGGGCTGGATATATGTTGGGTATTTTCACATAGAAATTATTTTGCTAGGTGCTCCTGGAGAAAATAGTGATAGATAAATATATGGTTAAGGGTCTCAAGTCAAAAAGAGAAGACCAAGTTTATAAGAATGGAGAATTAATTTTTGATGTAGAAGCAAGGCTAGAGTATTGATTGGGATTATTCATAAGACAATACCTTATGGATACTTATTTTCAAAGTTTGCTTCAAATTGCTATAATTGTATGGGAAATATAGTACAATTAGAATTATAATATTAATTTTTACATGATGTTGATTATTTCTAAAATGGACAAAGGCATTAAAATAGCAACATAACATATTTTGCATGAAAATGCCATATAATTTTGAATCTATTTGAGTCCTTTATAGGGTCTCTTTCAGGTGTAATTATTTTAAATCATTAAAGTTAGTATTATAATTATCATATATTATTAAAACATTTAATTCTAATGTGAAGAAATTAAAGAACCAATAAGAAAACCTCAAATGAAGCATTCTTGATATAGAGTAGATTTATTTCTCTTGACTTGTTGATAGGATTGTATGAAATGAAGTGTTGAAAAATCTGTAAAAATTAATAAGATACTAAAGTTCATGCAACTAATTTACTTTTTAACCTAAATATAAAGGAATGAATAGTTATCATTAGTCAAGCAAACAAAAGTTCAGTAATCAACATTTTAGATAGAATTAAATTTTAGTTAACTTACTAGGTTTGAAGCAAGAGTTAAACTGAACAATTTTCTAGACTTGAAAAAATTGCCTTAAAACTAATACAGTAAGACTCACATTTTACTGTAGTAAAAATGAATGTTGCTGCATAAAAATAATCTTAAATTTTCCCCAATAATAGCATATGATCTTGATCTTTTAATCTACATTAAGATAGAAGTAGCAAATTGCATTAATAAGTAGAGGGTATTGGTAGACATTCAATAACCATTTGTTTACTCATTCCTATTAACCTCCAGCAGATAAATCCTTATTTTTATTTTCTTTTAAAATATATTACTGGTTTTCAATATTATAGAATTTCAGAGGAAATTCTATAATATAGAATCTTAAAATTTATATAAAATTCCTGTCACTTACCACCATATTGCAGTGCCATTCCAGTAATTAAAAATCCTTCCAATTCCCTTTGGTAACCACCAAAGTTTTAACTGTGACTACAAATAGTTTTACTGTTTTTTTCCTATTGTTTTAAATGGCGAGATATCTGATAAGGCCCCTTTGATATTGAGATGCACAAACGAATCTTAGAAAAACAACAGCAAACTGGAGCTCTGACTTTTACTGAACCAATGAAATATCATTGTGAAGTCATCTCAATATTTGTCAACTGTTGAGATGGTAATATACTTATTTTGTTTACTTGAGGGCCACATAATGCTCAGTGTTGCTCAGGAATCACTCTTGGCAGTAGTTGGGAAAAATATGGGATACCAGGGATCAGACTCATGTCAACTTCATCCTCTTGCTCACTTGTATCACTTGTCTTCCCGTAGGACATCCATTTGCTCGAGCGGGCACCTGTAACATTTCCATATGTCCTGTCACATGCTAGTGCAGCCTAAAATTAACTGCTCGCTCCAGAAACATGAAAAGTCTTAAACCATTCCTTCAGGTCATGGGAATGAGGTCTATAATTGTTACTGGTATTTGGTGTATCAAATATGACACGGGTAGCTTGCCAGGTTCTGCCGTGTGGGGCTCTTGTTCAAAACATGATTATTTTAAAGTCTGCTCTTATAGGATTGTTACAACAAGATGAAGTTACTTCTAAAGGAACCCTGATTTGTTGGCCCATCACCTCTGGGGGTCCCGGAAGCAGCAGGTTGAGACTCACCCACCACATTAACTGCCATTTTTGGCTGTCTGGACGTTGACCATGAGGCCCCTAAGTTGCATGGCCGCTTGGCCACACAGTCCATCAAACTAGTGGAAACAGTTATGTCTTTAATGTACTTCATTCTATGATGTGTAGGAAAGGTAGGTAGGAGGGAGAGATAGAGAGGAGAGAAAAGATATACAGAACCCACCAAGTAGTTGGGGTGCGGGAGGGGAGGAGAGGTGGGTACATTTGTGATGGGAGATGGGTTCGGGTGGAGGGATGGGTGTTGGAACACTGGAACCAAAACTCGAGCATGAGCATATTGCAATTGTATGTCTAAAAGTGTGTAATAAAATTTAAAAAAGAAAAGGAACCTGATTTAAATAGATAAATGTTAGCAAAGAGAATAAAATTTTAAACTTGGTATGGACTTTGGAAACCATTTTAGATTATTTGTTTTCCATACTCTGAATTCTCTGCATTGTAGTTGATAATCTGATAGTGAGGGAGAAGTAAAAACTAATCCCTAAATATAATTAATAGTAAGGAATAGTATTTGGGACTATTTCGGTAGAGGTACTTGTCAAAGTTAGTATTCCGAGAGAATATCTCATTAATATTTTTCTAAGTTAGAGGAATTTATTTTTAGTCTACTTTGGTTAAAGAGACAAAGGATAGATATAGATTTTCATTTCAAATGTTGAACTTTCTTTATTATTATTTTTTTTCTTTTGGGTCACACCAGCGATGCTCAGGGGTTACTCCTGGCTCTTTGCTCAGGAATTACTCCTGGCGGTGCTCGGGGGACCATATGGGATGCTGAGGATCAAACCCAGGTCAGCCACATGCAAGGCAAATGCCCTACTCGCTGGACTATTGCTCCAGCCCCTAATTTTGTTTTAAATGTATAAACTTTCAAGAATGAATGCTTTTTTTTTGTAAATATTAAATATAGGAGAAATAATAAGATTTAAAAACCTTACTTTCACCGCAGGATAAAAGAAGTAGGCAACGGGGCCGGAGTGATAGCCCAGCGGGTAGGGCGTTTGCCTTGCATCGCGGCCGGCCCATGCCGACCGGGTTCGATCCCGGCATCCCATATGGTCCCCGAGCACCGCCAGGAGTAATTCCTGAGTGCAGAGCCAGGAGAAACCCCTGAGCATTGCGGGTGTGATCCAAAAAAAAAAAAAAAGAATTAGGCAAAATCTCAACAAGGAAATGCTGGTATTTTAGAAGGAATGGAAGAGACATATGTGCAGACACATATAGGGCCCCTAACTCACCCTCCCCAATGTAATATGAGTTCTTTTACAGTGCACATGAGTCGTTCTCCAAAATGCATCACATTTGCATTACAAAACATATCTCCCTAAAATCAAGAAGATAATAATATCAACTACCCTCTCATATCATGGTGCTTTGAAAAATGGAAATTAATTATAAACAGAAAAATATATAAACTCAAACACTTGGAAATAAAATAATTAAGTACAGTACAGTCAGAGTATCAGAGATAATATCAAAAAAGAAATAAAATTACCTGTAAACAAATGAGGATAAAAACACATCGTACCAGAATACATGGAACATAGCAAAAGTAATGTTAAGGGTGGAGGGGTGGGCATTAAAACCAATACAAACATTCATTAGTAAATAAGAAAGAGCCAAATAAATAATTCCAGAACTCAAGCCACTAGAAAAAGAAGGGAATCCCAAACAATTAGTAGGAATGAAAAATAATAAAACTTAAAAGCAGAGGGCCAGTGATATTACAGCAGGTAGGGCACTTGCCTTGCAAGTGGCAGACCCAGATTTTATTCCTTGGCACTCCGTATGGTCACCCGAACACTGCCAGGTGTGGTTCAAAAAAGCTCACCAAACCCATCAAAACAGCAGAAATCAGTGAATAGAAACTTAGAAAAAAAATCAAAGCTCAATGAAAATAAGAGCTGTTTGCTGAGTAAAATGAATTAGAAGGACAGGGACATGCAAAGTATTATTGTACTCATTTGTGGGATATTAAAAACATAATATGAGACAAGTACCTGTCCCTTGAGGTGTTGCAGGTGTGGCTGTGGTGCCCGGCTGCATCAACAGGTGGCAGACAGGAGACAGGCTTGTCTACACTCAGGGCTATGCCCTGTGGGCCCTGGATGGTTGATGGTCTGACATAGAAAAGACTGGGCCCCCTCCAGAAAAAAACTGGAACACCAATTACAAGGTGTTCACAATTGGTTCTTGGTAATACAGTATTCCAGCACCCATCCCCCACCAGTGCCCCATTTCTACCACCAATGTACCCCACCCCCCACCCACCCCCCCCAGGCTGCCTCAGCAGCAGGTAGCCCCTGTTTCCTCTCTTTCTTTCTCTGTCTCTCTCTCTGTCTCTGCATCTCTCTCCCTCTTATTTTACACATTGTGGCTGGCCCTGCAGATATTTAGAGTTTATCACTTAAGTCTCTTTGTGTATATTCAATGGTGAGTTTTAATCTGCCATTACCATTTCCCACATTTAGTATCTATTTATATCCTATCCTATTAATGAATGCAGTCATTCTATATCTGTCCTTTTCCTTCTGACTAATTTCACTCAGCATGATAGTCTCCATGTCCATCCATTTGCAGGTAAATTTCATAATTTCATCTTTTCTGACAGCTGCATAATATTCCATAGTGTAGATGAACCACAGTTTCTTTAGCCAGTAGGGAGTATTACCATTTTGATAATGTTAATCCTTCCAATCCATGAGCAGGGAATGTGTCTCCATTTCCTCAGGTCTTCTTTTATTTCCTGAAGTAACGTTTTGTAGTTTTCTTTGTAGAGATCCTTTACATTTTTGTGAAACCGATTCCTAGGTATTTGATTTTCTGTGGCGCAATTGTGAATAGAATAGTTTCTTTAATGTCCCTTTCTTCTCTTTCGCTGTTTGCATATAGGAAGAACATTGACTTTTGGGTATTGATTTTGTACCCTGCCACTCTACTATAGGAATGTATTATTTCTAGGAGCCTCTTGGTAGAGAGTTTCGGGTTTTCCAGGTATAATATCATGTCATCTGCAAATAGTGATAACTTGGCTTCTTCCCTTCCTATCTGGATGCCCTTAATGTCTTTTTTTTCCCCCTGATTGCTATGGCAAGTACTTCTAGTACTATATTGAATAGAAGTGGTGAGAGTGGACAGCCTTGTCTTGTCCCTGATCTTAAGGGGAAGGCTTTCAGTTTTTCCCCATTGATAATGATGCTCGCTGTGAGCTTGTAGTAGATGGCCTGGATTATCATGAGGAAGGTTCCTTCAATCCCCATGTTACGGAGAGCTTTTATCATGAATGGGTGTTGAATCTTGTCACATGCCTTCTCTGCATCTATTGATATGATAATATGGTTTTTATTTTTCTTTTTGTTGATGTGATGTATTATTTTGATTGACTTGCAGATGTTGAACCATACTTGCATTCCTGGGATGAATCCCACTTGGTCATGGTGTATAATCTTTTGATGACTCTTTGGATTCTATTTGCTAGTATTTTGTTGAAGATCTTAGCATCTGTATTCATCAGGGATATTGCTCTGTAGTTTTCCTTTTTGCGACATCTCTGTCTTCTTTGGGTATCAGGGTGATATGTGCCTCGTAAAAGCTATTTGGGAGTATTTCTGCTTCTTCAATTTGCCGGAAGAGCTTAAAAAAGATTTGGGAGTAGGTCCTCTTTAAAGGTTTTGTAGAATTCACTGGCAAACTACCTGTGATGTATTTCGATATGCTAAAAACAGTAACAATAATGAACCTCATTTCCAATGAATGGAGACATTACTGACACCCAGTTGAGCAAATCGATGAACAACGGGAAGACAAGTGATACAAGTGATGAGACTAGTACCCAAGAACAGTAAAAAAAATGTCCGGGAGGATTGGTTCAGGTTTGGAAGCTTGCTATAAGTAGTGGGGGTATTTAGTGGTCAGCTTATGACAGAGAAGAGACCACTCTCACAGTGATAGTTGGAAATGATAACACTGGATAAGAACTGTGTGCTGAAAGTAGATAAAGGAACAAACATGATACCTTTAAGTATTTGTATTGCAAACCATAATGCACAAAAGGGAACAGAGAGAGAGAGAGAGAGAGAGAGAGAGAGAGAGAGAGAGAGAGCAAGAGAAAGAAAAGTGCCTTTCGTAGAGGCAGACCTGGGAAATGGATGTGGCAGGAAGAAAACTGGGCCATTGGTGTTGGAAAACATACACTGCTGAAATTTTCCAACACCCCTGTTGAAAAAATTGTGTCTCTGAAATCCAATCAAGAACAACTTTATAACAGTGTATCTTATGGTGATTTAATTAAAAGCAGAATGAACAAAACTGACATATAATTGCCAGACTCACAATAAAAAGAAAGAACAAAGACTCAAATTAACTTAGTCAAATGTGAAAGGAAGGATGTCAGAATAGATAACACAGAAAGTCAAAAGATCTTCAGGGACAATTATGAAAATTTCTACATCATAGAATTAGAGAATGTAGAAGAAATGAGTTTTTTGATTCTAGAGTATTCTAAGACTGAACCAAAAGGAAGCAGAGAACATGAACAGACAAATTACTATCAAGAAAATTGAAATGGTAGTCAGAAATATTCCTCAAAACAAAAGCCTGGACCCCTTTAAATAAGATTCAATTTCAATTCTTCCAAACTTTTACAGCTTGTAAAAGGATCAGGAATACCCCTAAGAGTTTCTATAAGATAATCCTTACCTTGATACAGATCTCAGAGATACTATGGAAAAAGGAAATTATAGTTCTATATGATGAATATAAATACAAAGATCCCAAACAAAATATTAGAAAACTGTGTCTCACAATACATCAAAAAATAGTAACAATATTCATGACCAGAGGTACAAGGATGGTTTACTATATGCGAGCCAATAAATGTAATACACCATATCGTAAGTCCTTAACATAGGATTTAGGCCAAAAATAGATATTAATGATACCCAGCTTGGAAAAGAACTATAATTATCACTATTTGAAGATAAATTGATCCTGTAAATAGAAAGTCATAAAGACTCTACATCAAATACTAAAAATGATAAACTTGTGCAGTAAAGTGGCAAGTTACAAATCAACACATGGAAATTTATGATACTCTGACATAGAAACAACAAAATAGAAGAACAAAATAAAAGAAGCAATCTCATTCACAGTTTTGCCTCAAAAATTCAAGTATATGGAAAACAACAAAAATAGGTGAAAGTCTTGATAAGGAAAATTATATTTCACTGCTGAAAGAAATGAAATAACACATACAGAAATGAAAACATATCCCTTGTTCATAACATTATGTTCTTTTCTGAATGAAGTTCAAAGACAAATGTAAAGAAAATCACAAATTTATGGAAGTCTGTTTTTTGCAGATTTTTTGTGCCTGGAGTGCATATGCCTACAGATATCAGGATATTAATAGTATGTAGTTCTTTAGACTAGATTTATGCCAAGGAAAATGTCCCTGTATATACTTATGTTTGTATATGAACATATATTAAGAACAAAAATGCCATTGCTAGTTTTTCTAGTAAATATCAATTTTCTGTTACTTTTGAACTTAAAATCAGAAAGTTTTAGACATTTTTTCTTACTCTCTGTCCAATAAAACACATTCTAGCCTGCAAGAATGTTCTATTAGCAGAATGTCATCTTACATAATTGATTATTCTTTAATCATTGGCGTCCCCCTGAATCTTTATTTCTTTCACATGTGCATTAGATGGTATTTAATCAGGGAAAATGATTTTCGAATATGTGGTAATTAAAAGTTTTATTTTTATTTCATTGTAAGTAGTTTCATTATAACTATCACTATCACTATCTATCTTTCCGTTAATCATCTATTTGCTAGAGCGGGCACCAGTAATATCTCCATATGTCCTGTCTCATGCTAGTAGAACCCAAAGGCATCCGCTTGCTCCAGGAACATAGAGAGCCTCAAACCATTATACTATTTCACGATAATGACCTAATATAAATGTTACTGGTATTTGGCATATCAAATACTACACGAGCAGCTTGCCAGGCTTGCCGTGAGGGTGGCATGCTGTTGTAGTCACTTATAAATAAAGCATTTATTGATGAAAAGCGCTGCCGTTATCGGCCCGTGCGAGCCGGGCTGTGATAGTATGGTCTGCTGGGTGGAGCTGTGATGAGAGGGAAGTCGGATGTGCAAAATGGCGGGGCCCATGGAGTAGGGGAGGGTGGTCTGGCTTGTTGTGAGGCTCTGCTGGGATGGCAGGCCAGGGCTAGAACCCACCATGCCTCCCGGGCGCCTCATGAGAAGCTGGGCACAGGGAGAGCATGGAGCAGCTCTGCCCCATGTCTGAGAGTTTCTGGTTCAGCATACCTGGGCCGGATTGAAAAAAAAAAAACTGCTGCAGGGTGGCTGTCGATGATCCGGGCTGTAATAGTCTGGTCTGCTGGGTGGAGCTGTGATGAGTTGGAAGTCCGGATGTGGAAAATGGCGGGCCCTATGGAGTAGGGGAGGGTGATCTGGTTTGTTGTGAGGCTCTGCTGGGGTGGCAGGCCAGGGCTAGAACCCACCATGCCTCCCGGGCACCTCACGAGCAGCTGGGCACAGGGAGGCAAGTAGCAGCTCTGCCCCATGTCTGAGAGTCTCTGGTTCAGCATAACTGGGCCAGATTGGAAAAAAAAAAAACTACTGCGCCCCCGCCAGGTGTGTGCGTGTCCCCTGCGTCTCCGCGGACCCAAACTGCCCCAGGGAAGAGCGGAAACTCCATCAACGGGAACCAAGGCTAACTGCCTTGGTTTCACTCTGCGGAACCTTGGGCGCTGCGCTCCTGGGACCGGCTGAAAATCTCCGCCCCCCCGCCAGGTGTGTGCGTGTCCCCTGCGTCTCCAGCGGACCCAAACTGCCCCAGGGAAGGCGGAAACTCCATCAACGGGGAACCAAGGCTAACTGCCTTGGTTTCACTCTGGACGAACCCAGGGGCGCTGCGCTCCTGGGACCGGCTGAAAATCTCCGCCCCCCGCCAGGTGTGTGCGTGTCCCCTGCGTCTCCGCGGACCCAAACTGCCCCAGGGAAGGCGGAAACTCCATCAACGGGAACCAAGGCTAACTGCCTTGGTTTCACTCTGGGAACCTCGGGCGCTGCGCTCCTGGGACCGGCTGAAAATCTCCGCCCCCGCCAGGTGTGTGCGTGTCCCCTGCGTCTCCGCGGACCCAAACTGCCCCAGGGAAGGCGGAAACTCCATCAACGGGAACCAAGGCTAACTGCCTTGGTTTCACTCTCGGAACCCGGGCGCTGCGCTCCTGGGACCGGCTGAAAATCTCCCCCCCCGCCAGGTGTGTGCGTGTCCCCTGCGTCTCCGTGGACCCAAACTGCCCCAGGGAAGGCGGAAACTCCATCAACGGGAACCAAGGCTAACTGCCTTGGTTTCACTCTGGAACCTGGGCGCTGCGCTCCTGGGACCGGCTGAAAATCTCCCCCCCCCCCGCCAGGTGTGTGCGTGTCCCCTGCGTCTCCGCGGACCCAAACTGCCCCAGGGAAGAGCGGAAACTCCATCAACGGGAACCAAGGCTAACTGCCTTGGTTTCACTCTGGAACCTTGGGCCCTGCGCTTCCGTAATCATCCCAAAACTCAAAACCCGCGGACCTTTTACTACCTATCTTGCATGAGGTACCACTGAACCCTGGTTCCTACATCCCTTGCTACCCACCCAAACTCCGCAAACAGACCAGACACCTACTAACTGTACTATCCTGTCATCCAAGACCCCACATTTGCAACCTACAATAGTCAAAATGGTAAAGCAACGCAAAGTTCCATCCAGCTCTGTGAGTGAAGTCACTAGTCCAGATGAGCCAAGCAATACCAATGAGTTATATAACCTCTCTGATAAAGAATTTCGGAAAGAAATGTTAAGGAGTCATAAGGAATTCAAAGAAGCAATGGAATGCAAACTCAATAAAATACAAGAGGACATGATAGAAGAAGTGAGGAAAATGCAAATGGAAATGACATATATTAAAAATGAGGTAAATGAAATGAAAAACACAGTGGAAAGCCAGCATAGCAGAATAATAGCTACTGAAGAAAGAATTAGTGATCTCGAAGACGCGTTCCAAAGATTCTCTACACAACACCAGAAGATAGAAAAAAGACTCACAATTACCGAACAGACAACAAGAGATAATCGGGATGAAGCCAGAAGAAACAACATACGGATCATTGGGGTCCCAGAAGGGCAAGAAGAAAACCCTGATGAAGAAGAAACTGTCAAAGCCATCATTGCTGAGAAGTTCCCGGAACTAAAAAACACTTGCCTCAAGATCCAGGAGGCCCGTAGGATACCCGCTAAAAGAAACCCCAACAAGAATACTCCAAGACACATCTTAATTAAAATGACAAAAACTATAGATAGAGATAGAATACTGAAAGCAGCAAGATCAAAGAAGGAAATCACATACAAAGGAACATCTCTAAGATTTACAGCAGACTTCTCTGATGAAACACTCCGAGCAAGAAAACAATGGTGGGATATTGTGAAAAGGCTGAATGAACTGCAGGCCTCACCAAGAATTCTTTACCCGGCCAGACTCACATTCAGATATGAAGGAAAGATACACAACTTCATGGATAAGCAACAACTCAGGAACTTCATGGACTCAAAACCAACCTTAAAAGAAGGACTGAAGGGTCTACTGTAATCCGACCAAACCCATAAGCACAACAAGCTCAAACAGAAAGATGGCACAAAATCCGATGACAATAATCTCTCTCAATGTCAATGGTCTAAATGCACCAATTAAGAGACACAGAGTAACAAAATGGATTAAAAAATTGAACCCAACATTCTGCTGTCTACAAGAAACACATCTGAATAATCAGAACAAACACAGACTCAAAGTCAAAGGTTGGAAGACCATTCTCCATGCAAACAATTCCTCCAAAAAGGCTGGTGTGGCCATATTAGTATCAGATAATATAGACTTCAGGCTGAAAAAAGGTTAGAAGGGACAACGAAGGCCATTTCTTATTACTTAAGGGGTATGTACACCAGGAAGAAATTACACTACTAAACATATATGCACCCAACGAGGGGCCAGCAAAATACATAAAACAACTGCTAAGAGACCTCAAAGAAGACATTAACAGTAGCACAATAATAGTTGGAGACTTCAACACTGCTCTATCAACGATGGATAGATCAACAAGACTGAAACTCACCAAGGAAATATTGGCCCTGAAGGAAGAAATGGAAGAAAGAGAGCTAGTAGATATATACAGGGCTTTTCATGCCAAAAAAGCTGAATACACATTTTTCTCTAGTGCACATGGAACATTCTCCAAGATAGACCACATGCTAAGCCACAAAGCATACCTCAATAAAATTAAAAGATAGAAATTGTGTCAGCTATCTTTTCAGACCATGATGCACTGAAAATGGAAGTTAACCGTACACAGAAACAGGGAGTCAAACCAAACACCTGGAAACTGAACAGCTCACTCCTGAACAACAAATGGGTCATAGAAGAAATCAAACAGGAAATCCAAAGATTTCTGGAAACAAATGAAAATGAAGACACCAACTATAAGAACTTGTGGGACACGGCAAAAGCCGTGTTAAGAGGGAAATTTATAGCTCTGCAAGCATTCATCAGGAAACAAGAAAGGGCCCACATAAATAACCTGACTACACAGCTGAAGACATTAGAGAAAGACCAACAAAAGGAGCCCAACCCAGGCAGAAAAAAGGAAATAATAAAACTTAGAGAGGAAATCAATGAGTTGGAAACCAAAAAAACAATCCAAAAGATTAATGAAACCAAGAGCTGGTTTTTTTGAAAAAATAAACAAGATTGACAAACCATTGGCAAGACTTGTAAGGACAGGGAAAGAGAGAACCCAAATAAACAGAATCAGAAATAAAAAGGGTGACATCACAACAGAAACCACAGAAATCCAAAAGATCATCAGAGATTACTTTGAGAGCCTGTATGCCGTGAAACATGAGAATCTAGAAGAAATGGATCAATTCCTGCAGTCCTATAACCTCCCACGGCTGAAACAAGAAGACCTCCAATACCTGAATAAGCCTATCACCATTGAGGAAATAGAAACAGTAATTAAAACACTTCCCAAACACAAAAGCCCAGGTCCAGACGGATTCCCTAGTGAACTCTACCAAACCTTTAAGGAGGACCTACTGCCTGTCCTGTTCAAGCTCTTCCAGGAAATAGAAGAAACAGAAACACTCCCAAACAGCTTCTACGAGGCACATATCACCCTGATACCCAAAGCAGGGAGAGACAACACAAAGAAAGAAAACTACAGACCAATATC
Organism: Cryptotis parvus; assembly: GCA_021461705.1. NCBI lineage: Eukaryota > Metazoa > Chordata > Mammalia > Eulipotyphla > Soricidae > Cryptotis > Cryptotis parvus. The sequence continues at coordinate 135,849 of JAJIBD010023918.1, forward strand.
CCTGATGAACACGGATGCTAAGATCTTCAACAAAATACTAGCAAACAGAATCCAAAGACTCATCAAGAAGATTATACATCATGACCAAGTAGGATTCATCCCGGGTATGCAAGGATGGTTCAACATTCGCAAGTCAATCAACATAATACATCATATCAATAAGAGAAAAAATAAAAACCATATGATCCTATCAATAGACGCAGAGAAAGCATTTGACAAGATCCAGCACCCGTTCATGATTAAAACCCTCCAGAAAATGGGAATTGAAGGGACTTTCCTCAAGATAGTTACAGCCATCTACCAAAAGCCCACAGCGAGCATCATTCTCAATGGGGAAAAGTTGAAAGCCTTCCCCCTGAGATCAGGGACAAGACAAGGTTGCCCACTCTCACCTCTTTTATTCAATATAGTACTGGAAGTACTTGCGATAGCAATCAGAGAAGAAAAAGGACATCAAGGGCATCCAGATAGGCAAGGAAGAAGTCAAGCTATCATTATTTGCAGATGACATGATATTATACCTAGAGAACCCTAAACTCTCTACCAAAAACTCCTAGAAACAATAGACGCATATAGTAGAGTGGCAGGATACAAAATCAACACCCAAAAGTCGGTGGCTTTCCTATATACAAATAACGAAAGAGAAGAAAGGGATATTAAGGAAACAATTCCATTCACAATTGTGCCACAGAAAATCAAATACCTAGGAATCAACTTACCCAAGTGTGTAAAGGACCTGTACAAAGAAAACTACAAGACACTGCTCCAAGAGATAAAAGAGGACACAAGGAAATGGAAACACATTCCCTGCTCATGGATGGGGGAGAATCAACATTGTCAAAATGGTAATACTCCCTAGAGCTCTATACAGATTCAATGCAGTCCCTATGAGGATACCCATGACATTCTTCAAAGAAATTGACCAAACAATCTTGAAATTTGTATGGAGCGATAAACCCCCAAGGATAGCTAAAGCAATCCTCGGGAAAAAGAAGATGGGAGGCATCACCTTACCCAACTTCAAACTGTACTACAAGGCAGTAGTAATTAAAACAGCATGGTATTGGAATAAAAACAGACCCGTGGACCTATGGAATAGAATTGAGTATCCTGACACCCAACCTCAAACACATGATCATTTAATCTTTGATAAAGGTGCAACGAGTCTAAAATGGAGTAAGGAAAGCCTCTTCAATAAGTGGTGTTGGGAAAACTGGGCAGCGACATGTAAAAAAATGAATTTGGACCTGTGTCTAACACCATGCACAAAAATCAGATCAAAGTGGATTAAAGATCTCAATATCAGACTTGAATCCATAAAAGTACATTGAAGAAAATATAGGAAAAACCCTCCATGACATTGAAGCTAAAGGCATCTTCAAAGATGAAACATCTCTAACAAAGCAACTAGAAGAAAAGATAAATATATGGGACTACATGAAACTAAAAGCTTCTGCACCTCAAAAGAAACAGTGACTAAGATACAAAAGCAGTCCACAGAATGGGAAAGAATATTCACCCAATACTCATCTGATAAGGGGTTAATATCCAGGATATATCAGGCACTGGTAGAACTTTACAAGAAGAAAACAAACAACCCCATCAAAAAATGGGGAGAAGAAATGAACAGAAACTTCAGCAAGGAAGAAATTCGAATGGCCAAAAAACATATGAAAAAATGCTCATCATCACTAATCATCAGAGAGATGCAAATCAAAACAACAATGAGATACCATTTTACACCACAGAGACTGGCACATATTCAAAAGAACAAGAACAACAAGTGCTGGCGTGGGTGTGGGGAAAAGGGGACACTCATCCATTGTTGGTGGGAATGCCGGCTGGTACAGCCTTTCTGGAAAACAATATGGACATTCCTCCAAAGACTAGAAATTGAACTCCCATTTGACCCAGCCATACCACTCCTGGGAATCTACTCTGGGAAACCAAAAATACGCAGCGGAAACACCATCCCTACTTTTATGTTCATAGCAGCATTATTCACAATAGCCAGAATCTGGAAGCAACCCGAGTGCCCGAAAATAGATGACTGGATAAAAAAGCTTTGGTACATCTACACAATGGAATACTATGCAGCTGTTAGGAAAAATGAAGTTATAAAATTTGCCTACAAATGGATGGACATGGAGAAGATTATGTTGAGCGAAATTAGCCAGAAGGAGAGAGACAGTTACAGAATGACTGCATTTATCTGCATAACATAAATATATAGGTACATATTATGATACCAATATCCAAGGTCAAGTGAAACATACATCAGGAGGTTCTGTCAAAGGTGGAAATTATCACAAACGTGTGGGAGTCAGAGGCTAGGTAAGACAGAAAATGGAACAGTGTGCTAACAATTGTGAGGGTACTAATGCCAACCTAGAACTGAGCATTAAATAGAGGCAAAAGGATACACATGACAACCCTTTAATGTATGTTTTGTAATCCATAGTCTGGAGAGGAAGGAAAAGAGAAAGATAGAGAAATGGAAAGAAATAAAGAACCTGCCATGGAGGAGGGCTGGGGGAGGGGGGAGGGAACCGGGGACGTTGGTGGTGGGAGATGGGCACTGGTGGCGGGATGGGTGCTGCTACACTGTACGACCAAAACCCAAATATGAACTTTTTAATTGTATATCTTTGTAATTGTAAAAATAAAAAAATTAATTAAAAAAAAAAAAGAGATAGAGAGAAAGGGAAAGAAATAAAGAACCTGCCATGGAGGCAGGCTGGAGGAGGTGGGGGGGGAACCAGGGA
>JAJIBD010023921.1:0-29601 GCA_021461705.1 Cryptotis parvus
TTACTATCTATCTTGCATGAGGTATCAGTGAACCTTTGTTCCTACATCCTTACCACCCACCCAAACTCTGCAAACAACCCAGACACCTACTAACTGTACTATCTAGTCATCCAAGAACCCACATTTGCAACCTACAATAGTCATAATGGTAAAGCAACGCAAAAATTCCATCAAGCTCTGTGAGTGAAGTCACTTGTCCAGATGAGCCAAGCAATACCGATGAGTTGTATAACCTCTCTGATAAGGAATTTCGGAAAGAATTGTTTAGGATGCTTAAGGAACACAAAGAAGCAAATGGAATGCAAAATCAATAAAATACAAGAGGAAATGAGAGAAGTGAGGAAATTGCAAATGGAAATAACAGATATTAAAAATGAGGTAAATGAAATGAAAAACACAGTGGAAGGCCATCATAACAGAATAATAGCTACTGAAGAAAGAATTAGTGACCTCCGAAGACGAGTTCCAAAGATTCTCTACACAACACCAGAAGATAGAAAAAAAGACTCACAATTACCGAACAGACAACAAGAGATAATCAGGATGAAGCCAGAAGAAACAACAGATGGATCATTGGGGTCCCAGAAGAGCAAGAAGAAAACCCTGATGAAGAAGAAAATGTCAAAGCCATCATTGCTGAGAAGTTCCTGGAACTAAAGAACGCTTGCCTCAAGATCCAGGAGGCCCATAGGATACCAGCTAAAAAAAGAAACCCCAACAAGAATACTCCAAGACACATCTTAATTAAAATGACAAAAACTATAGATAGAGATAGAATACTGAAAGCAGCAAGATCAAAGAAGGAAATCACAACAAAGGAACATCCCTAAGATTTACAGCAGACTTTTCTGATGAAATACTCTGAGCCCGAAAACAATGGTGGGATATTGTGAAAAGGCTCAATGAACTGCAGGCCTCACCAAGAATTCTTTACCCGGTCAGACTCACATTCAGATATGAAGGAAAGATACACAACTTCATGGATAAGCAAAAACTCAGGAACTTCATGGACTCAAAACCAAATTTAAAAGAAGGACTGATGGGTCTACTGTAATACAAACCAAACCAAAAAGCACAAAGAGAAAGATGGCACAAAAATCTGATGACAATAATCTCTCTCAATGTCAAGGTCTAAATGCACCAATTAAGAGACACAGAGTGACAAAATGGATTAAAAAATTGAACCCAACATTCTGGTATCTACAAGAAACACATCTGAAAAAATCAGAACAAACACAAACTCAAAGTCAAAGGTTGGAAGACCATTCTCCATGCAAACAACTCCTCCAAAAAAGGCTGGTGTGGCCATATTAGTATCAGATAATATAGAATTCAGGCTGAAAAAGGTTAGAAGGGACAACGAAGGCCTTTTCTTATTACTTAAGGGGTATGTACACCAGAAAGAAATTACACTACTAAACATATATGCACCCAACGAGGGGCCAGCAAAATACATAAAACAACTGCTAAGAGACCTCAAAGAAGACATTAACAGTAGCACAATAATAGTTGGAGACTTCAACACTGCTCTATCAACGATGGATAGATCAACAAGACTGAAACTCACCAAGGAAATATTGGCCCTGAAGGAAGAAATGGAAGAAAGAGAGCTAGTGGATATGTACAGGGCTTTTCATGCCAAAACAGCTGAATACACATTTTTCTAGTGCACATGGAACATTCTCCAAGATAGACCACATGCTGAGCCACAAAGCATACCTCAATAAAATAAAAATGATAGAAATTGTGTCAGCTATCTTTTCAGACCATGATGCACTGAAAATGGAAGTTAACCGTACACAGAAACAGGGAGTCAAATCAAACACCTGGAAACTGAACAGCTCACTCCTGAACAACCAATGGGTCATAGAAGAAATCAAACAGGAAATCCAAAGATTTCTGTAAACAAATAAAAATGAAGACACCAACTATAAGAACTTGTGGACATGGCAAAATCCGTGTTAAGAGAGAAATTTATAGCTCTGCAAGCATTCATCAGGAAACAAGAAAGGGCCCACATAAATAACCTGACTACACAGCTGAAGACATTAGAAAAGACCAACAAAAAGGAGGCCAAACCAGGCAGAAAAAAAGGAAATAATAAAACTTAGAGAGGAAATCAGTGAGTTGGAAACCAAAAAAAAAAAAATCCAAAAGATTAATGAAACCAAGAGCTGGTTCTTTGAAAAAATAAACAAGATTGACAAACCATTGGTAAGACTTGTAAGGACAGGGAAAGAGAGAACCCAAATAAACAGAATCAGAAATAAAAATGGTGACATCACAACAGAAACCACAGAAATCCAAAAGATCATCAGAGATTACTTTGAGAGCCTGTATGCCGTGAAACATGAAAATCTAGAAGAAATGGATAAATTCCTGAAGTCCTATAACCTCCCACGGCTGAAAAAGAAGACCTGCAATACCTGAATAAGCCTATCACCACTGAGGAAATTGAAACAGTAATTAAAAGTCTGCCCAAAAAACAAAAGCCCAGGTCCACACAGATTCACTAGTGAACTCTACCAAACCCTTAAGGAGGACCTACTGCCAGTCCTTTTCAAGCTCTTCCAGGAATAGAAGAAACAGAAACACTCCCAAACAGCTTTTACGAGGCACATGTCACCCCTGATACCCAAAGCAGGGAGAGACAACACAAAGAAAGAAAACTATGACCAATATCCCTGATGAACACGGATGCTAAGATCTTCAACAAAATACTAGCAAACAGAATCCAAAGACTCATCGAGAAGATTATACATCATAACAAAGTAGGATTCATCCCGAGAATGCAAGGATGGTTCAACATTCGCAAGTCAATCAACATAATACATCATTTCAATAAAAGAAAAAAAAAAAACCATATGATCCTATCAATAGACGCAGAGAAAGCATTTGATAAGATCCAGAACCCGTTCATGATTAAAACCCTCCAGAAAATGGGAATTGAAGGGACTTTCCTCAAGATAGTTACAGCCATCTACCAAAAACCCACAGCGAGCATCATTCTAAATGGGGAAAAGTTGAAAGCCTTCCCCCTGAGATCAGGGACAAGACAAGGTTGCCCACTCTCACCTCTTTTATTCAATATAATACTGGAAGTACTTGCCATAGCAATCAGAGAAGAAAAGGACATCAAGGGCATCCAGATAAGCAGGGAAGAAGTCAAGCTATCATTATTTGCAGATGACATGATATTATACCTAGAGAACCCTAAACTCTCGACCCAAAAACTCTTAGAAACAATAGATATTTATAGTAGAGTGGCAGGATACAAAATCAACACCCAAAAGTCAGTGGCTTTCCTATATACAAATAACGAAAGAGAAGGAAGGGATATTAAGGAAACAATTCCATTCACAATTGTGCCACAGAAAATCAAATACCTAGGAATCAACTTACCCAAGTGTGTAAAGGACCTGTACAAAGAAAACTACAAGAAAAAGAAGATGGGGGGGCATCACCTTTCCCAACTTCAAACTGTACTACAAGGCAGTAGTAATTAAAACAGCATGGTATTGGAATAAAAACAGACCTGTGGACCTATGGATTAGAATTGAGTATCCTGACACCCAAACTCAAACACATGATCACTTAATCTTTGATAAAGGTGCAAAGAGTCCAAAATGGAGTAAGGGAAAGCCTCTTCATCAGGTGGTGTTGGGAAAACTGGGCAGCAACATGTAAAAAAATGAATTTGGACCTGTGTCTAACACCATGCACTAAAATCAGATCAAAATGGATTAAAGATCTCAATATCAGACTTGATTCCATAAAGTACATTGAAGAAAATATAGGAAAAACCCTCCACGACATTGAAGCTAAAGGCATCTTCAAAGGTGAAACATCACTAACAAAGCAACTAGAAGAAAAGATAAACATATGGGACTACATGAAACTAAAAAGCTTCTGCAACTCAAAAGAAACAGTGACTAAGATAGAAAGGTAGTCCACAGAATGGGAAAGAATATTCACCCAATACCCATCTGAAAGTAATATCCAGGATATATCAGGCACTGGTAGAACGTTACAAGAAGAAAACAAACAACCCCATCAAAAATGGGCAGAAGAAATGAACAGAAACTTCAGTAAGGATGAAATTTGCATGGCCAAAAAACATATGAAAAGATGCTCATCATCACTAATCATCAGAGAGATGCAAATCAAAAGAGCAATGAAATACCACTTCATACCACAGAGACTGGCACATATTCAAAAGAGCAAGAACAACAAGTGCTGACGTGGATGTGGGGAAAGGGGACACTCATCCATTGTTGGTGGGAATGCCGGCTGGTACAGCCTTTCTGGAAAACAATATGGACATTCCTCCAAAGACTAGAAATTGAACTCCCATTTGACCCAGCCATACCACTCCTGGGAATCTACTCTGGGAAACCAAAAATACGCAGCGGAAACACCATCCCTACTTTTATATCCATAGCAGCATTATGCACAATAGCCATAATCTGGAAGCAACCAGAGTGCCCGAGAATCGATGACTGGATAAAGAAGTTTGGTACATCTACACAATGGAATACTATGCAGCTGTTAGGAAAAATGAAGTTATAAAATTTGCCTATAAATGGATGGACATGGAGAAGATTATGTTGAGCGAAATTAGCCAGAAGGAGAGAGACAGATACAGAATGACTGCATTTATCTGCAAAACATATATATGTATATATATATGTACATATTATGATACCAATATCCGAGGTCAAGTGAAACATATATCAGGAGGTCTTGTCAAAGGTGGAAATTATCACAAACGTGTGGGAGTCAGAGGTTAGGTAAGACAGAAAATGGAACAGTGTGCTAACAATTGTCGAGGGTACTAATGCCAACCTAGAACTGAGCATTAGAGGCAAAAAGATACGCATGACAACCCTTTAGTGTATGTTCTGTAATCCATAGTCTGGAAGGGAAGGAAAAGAGAAAGAGAGAGAAAGGGAAAGAAATAAAGAACCTGCCATGGAGGAGGGCTAGGGGAGGGGAGGAAACCAGGGACTTTGCTGTTGGGAGATGGGCACTGGTGGAGGGATGGGTGCTGGAGCACTGTATGACCAAAACCCAAATATGAACTTTTTAATTGTATATCTTGGTAATTGTAAAAATAAAAAATTTAAAAAAGAAGGGAATCATTTGGACTGAGAAGTAGAGTTAATATCATATAAACTATTTCATGTGCCTTTCCAAGAAAGGAAAGAGCATAAAGATGCGAGCTACCATGAAAAAAAAATCCAGGTTCAGCCTACTTTGTTGTTTTAAGGATAGATTAATACATGTATTATCAGTTGCATTAAAATATAGCGCACATTTCATTTTCATTTTGGCTGTTTGTGTCACATCTAGTGATGTGCAGGTGTTATTCCTAGATCTAGACTCAAGATTTACTTCTGGTGAAAGCTCAGGGGACCAGATGGGATGCTGAGGATTGAACCCGGGTTTGTTGCATGCAAGACAAATGCCCCCCCCCACTGTACTAAGGCTCTGGCCCCAACAATGTTTTATTTTGTTTGTAACTCTGGTCTTTGTTTCAAGTTCTCTCCTGTTACTTAGCAGCTTTGGAAAGCAAATATCAAACACAGTTTAAAACTGTCTAATACCACAGTATAAAAGTCTCCCTTCCCTTGTGCTATCCTATCATAAAGTCTCCCTTCCCCTGTGCTATACTATCACTTGTCCAACATTGTTGGGACTCTTGGCTAGCTGCCTCTGTCCTGATATCTACCAGGCATGGATCTGGGAGCTGGGGTGTCTGGAAAGAAGAAGCATATGGGCCAATAATGAGGAACTGTGGTGGGTTTGGTGACATGAGGGTGATGGGGCCTCTGGAAGGGGTTGAACGGTCAATCAGAGTGTTGAGAAGGAAGAAGTTAAAGTCACAGTGCAGAGCCCCGAAATGGGGTGGCTTGGGAGGCTTAGCCCAGCAGGCCAGAAGTGGGGCTGCAGAAGTGAAGTAGCTGGTCTGATTTTAGGCGAGATTATTCTGCAAAGGTGGAAGAAGCTGAAATTGAAGCAAAGAGCGAGAGCAGGACCCACATCTAAAGCATTAAATAGATGCTCCTCACAAAGAACGTCAGTGAAGGACCCACGTTTAAAGCATCAAAGAGATGCTCCTCACAAAGAGCGTGTTTGGCAGAGTCCAGGCTCCTGCTTCTCCAACCTAGTGCTCTTCACTTTTCCAGATGGGGAGTGCGTGTCTTCAAATTATGGTGAGCAGAAAATGGCACTAAGCGCAGAGAGGTGGTTATCCACTGCCAGCTGGAATGTGCCATCTGCTGCACCTCCCTGCTGTAAATGATGTGGTTCGGCGCCAAGGCCCATCTGGGAGTAAGATGCTGGCGCACCTGCGGCATGACGGTTTGCTGGAGTCTGGTGAGAAGCGCCGCCAGCACCTACACTGCTTCTGCACCAACTCCACAGACTTCATCCAGCAGCTGTGTCGGTGTGGAGCTGGAGGATGATGACGAGTACTGGTGTGAGGTGAGGGTGTGGCAACAACTAGGTCAATGTCATGTCCGACCAGTACAGTCCTGCAGCTCACTGTGCTGCCTGCACGTAACCTGGGCTGCATCTGCCTGGGGCTGAGGACTGAAGGCTCTTTGCTCCCCTCCTCTACCTTCCCTCCCAGCTCACTTTTACTCCTTCATCCTGACACCACCCAGACTTTGGAAGTAAGAGACTCAACCATTTCCCGCAAAAGAAATGTTCACCCTTTCCCTCCTTGGAATAGACAAAATTTATCTGAGAGACATTTAAAAGTCAGATACAACTGACCTGCTCTAGCATTCTGACCCTCCCAAATAAGTGGGGGCCCCCCCATCAATATCTTCTAATAGCCAAATGATAATGCCGGAGAGAGAGTACCAAACTTGCAGCCAAATTGGTTAGATTCCCAGCACCCCATTTAACCCCCAACTGCCAGGAGTGATTTAGAGATAAGACCTGAGTATTCCTGGGTGTGGCCCCCAAACAAACAAATATAACCAAATGATGTTGAAGCAGGCATCCTTACCTCTTGGCAGACTCTCCTGTCGCAGAAAGCTGACCTGCAGTGGGAGTGGCAAAGGGATGTGACAATTGAACATCTTTGACTAATCAACTGAAATCAACTACATTGAAATACCCCCTCTGACTCAAACACCCAAGAAATAAGATAAAACTGTTATCAATGCATAACTATGGGGGTCAGGGACCCAAGGCAGGGATGGGGATTAAGTCTAGCTTCAAGGGGTGATCTCCACCTTTTGTGCCCTACCCGCCCCTGAGGATCAAGCCTCTCACCTCTAGGTGCCCAGCAAATTTCCAGGTCTTGGTATAAGGATAGATATTTGGTGTTTCTCTCCTGAGTGCACCTCAAAAGCATGGAAGGAAGTGTTCCCCTGGAAACTATTCATGTCCCATGAATAGGCTGCAGCAAGCAGAGCACACTTGTGCCTTAAAGGTGACCTTTCCTGCGTGGGAAGTTTGCATGCTCAGCTACAATCACTTAGAAGGTATTTAGATCAAGAGACTCGGAAGGAGGTGAGGGCACTCGTCCAGCCTAATAAAGTGCCCTTTTTTATGGTGGGGATTATCAGCATCTGTTTTGAGAGCAGAAATCTCTCCCAGCCACACCAGTAAATCTTCCCTGGTGACCAGTAAATTGGTGGAGGTGGAGCCATTTGATTAGAGTAGGATTGACAGGGACAAGAGGAGGAGCTACCCACTAATGGTCCAATGGACAAAGGGCAGCTGGGGGGGGGGGAGGTAGAAAGGATTCCATGCACGGCACATCACATTCTGACACAGGCGGCACTCAGGAGGAAGAGGGCTCTGCTGAGGGCATCTGACAACTTCTCCAGGTGACATAGTTCATTCAGCCTCAGTAAAGCTTCCAAAATGCAAATTGAAGTTGTCTGATTTGTACCAGGAAGTCCATCTTTCTCTTCCTCCATCTCATTCTCCAGCAGAAAACTTCTCCCAATAACCCAGAAAAAAAGTTCTTGTCTCTCTGCTTTTCTTCAGTCCAGCAATTGCAGGAGGTCCCATATCCTAAGCACATTCTGTACCTCTTTTCCTGGTGGGATCCTGAAGCTCTGTAACAACTTTTACAGCAGAATGAATAGATGGTAACCGCAAAAGTGGCCTTTTCTGGGACTGCAAAGTACCTCTTGGAAACAGCCAGCAAACTTCAGCACATATAGGTAGTGTCAACCTTTGGGAATCCTTGTAAAACAGGTATATGATTTACTGAGATGAATAAACCCTGGAAGGCAAACAGTAAACATTGAGCCTTTGTGTTTTGAACAATCACAGAAGTTTGAAAACCTGTGCCGTGATGACCTCAGGTTTTATGCTATATATAAAAGTGCCAAGAGCTGAGACCAGGCCCAAGGAGAAAAGGTTACAGTTCCCTAATACGTATCCCATGCAAACTCAGGAAGATGAATTTGATCTTGAACATTATGGAGCATCATTGAACAAGTTCAAGCAGGGAAGTGACATCACCAGATTTACATTGCACACAGCTCCCACCAAGAGAAGTACTCAAATGAAGAAGTGAGGGAAGATACATAGCAGGGAAACTAGTTGAAAATGATGGCAGGAAGCAGGTGAGACTGAGGGCTTAAATGAAGTGATTCCCATGAGGACTGAGAAAAGACTCGGTATCAGGAAGTATCATCTTGAGGATTTAAGGGCAGACTTGATGTCTGTGAAGAGTGAATAAGCAAAAGGGCAGCATCTATCTCAGATATTTGGGACAGGTAACAGTGGGAATATTCATGAAATGGGTGATACAGGAGAAATTCTGGGCGGAAAGATTAATTCAGTTATAAATAAGTCAGGCTGGAATTGAGTTTGGGTGTTTGTGGGTTATTCAGGGCTATTCACTAGACACTGGGACTTTCTTTTTTTTAATTTTTTTATTTTTACAATTACAAAGATATACAATTAAAAAGTTCATGTTTGGGTTTTGGTCATACAGTGTTCCAGCACCCGTCCCTCCACCAGTGCCCATCTCCCACCACCAACGCCCCCCGGTTCCCTCCCCCCTCCCCCCCAGCCCCTCCTCCATGGCAGGTTCTTTATTTCTTTCCAATTCTCTATCTTTCTCTTTTCCTTCCTCTCCAGACTATGGATTACAGAACATACATTAAAGGGTTGTCATGTGTATCCTTTTGCCTCTATTTAATGCTCAGTTCTAGGTTGGCATTAGTACCCTCACAATTGTTAGCACACTGTTCCATTTTCTGTCTTACCTAGCCTCTGACTCCCACACGTTTGTGATAATTTCCACCTTTGACAGGACCTCCTGATGTATGTTTCACTTGACCTTGGATATTGGTATCATAATATGTACCTATATATTTATGTTATGCAGATAAATGCAGTCATTCTGTAACTGTCTCTCTCCTTCTGGCTAATTTCGCCAACATAATCTTCTCCATGTCCATCCATTTGACACTGGGACTTTCAAATGGTATATTTGACAGAGTTATAGATTCAAATCCATCAGTTTATAGCTACTAATGATGCTCAAGGAAGAAGTCCTGAGAATTACACTATTTGCCAAGTGACACAGATGAGGAGACTGGGAAGAATGAAAGGCTCAGCCAAGTGAAAAACCAAAGCTTAGTGGTACTGCTAAGAAATTAAAGATAGAGAAGGTTCAAGAGGAAAGAGGCCTACAAAATTCAACTATTACAAGGAGAATCTTACTAAGATAAGACTAGGGAAGTGTTTCTTCCAGGAATACAAGGATGGTTCAATATATGAAAATCAATTTATGTGATATACCACATCAATAAAGGAAAGAAAAAATTGAATGATCATAAGATTCATTATCTATGATAAAAATTCTTAACAGAATAATGATAGAAGGAACTTCTCCAGTGAAATAAATGCCACATATAATAGTTACACAGCTATTGTACTCAACAGTGAGAAACTGAAAGATTTTTTCCTCTAAGACCCAGACATTACACAAAAATTTATTCTCTTATCTTACTGCTATTGTTCAATATGGTATTGGAAATCCTTGCTATAGCAGATTGGTAAGAAAAACAAATGAAAGGATTTGAATTAGAAAATAAGCTAAGCTACCACTACTTGTGGGTGACATGATAATATACATAGGAGATCCTAAATATTACACACACATATAACACACACAAAGGCACACTATTGGAAACAATAAAGTGGTAGGTTACAAAAATAAATATGCAGAAATATGTTCCTTTTCCATATGTATACAGTGAGCTAAAAAAAGAAATTAATTCTGTTTATAGCTGCATAAGAAATAATTGGGAGGATGAATCGAGAGTATAGTGGGTAAAGTACTTGACTTGCACAGGGCCACATCTCAATCTGGGTTTGATCTTCAGCTCCTCATTAGGTCCATAGCCCTGCCAGGAGTGATCCCTGAGTGCAAAGCTAGGAGCAGACCCTGAACACCATAGTGTGACCCAGAAACTAAGAAAATTAAGATTACAAAGTAAATCAGGAACCTAGGAATGAGCAAGTGAGTGATTTAAAATTATATATACGTTTGTATATGTATAAATTTGTATTTTATTAGATATATAAATGTACATATATGTGTATAATTTTAAGTCAAATAATAAAAGAAATATGAGAGAGTACAACGAATTTTTTTTTAATTTTATGCTTTGTTAAAATGACCAAAGCAGTATGTAGATTCAATGTAGTCCCTACCACATTTCCATTGGCATTCTTCAAGGTCATAGAATAAACAGTACTAAAATTTATGTGGAAGAACAAATCCCTTTGAACAGCCAAGGCCATTGCCAACACAGTTCACTGAATAGCCAGCACAATCCCGAGAAGAGGGACAGTATGTGGTGCCAGGGATCTAACCTGGGTATGCAAGTGCCTTAACCCCTGTACTATCTATCTGATCCACCAGCTTTTATTTGGGTAAGAATCTACTTAGAAAATGGGTCTTCAAAGGAGAGATAACCTCTCCCATATTGAACTTCCATGCCGTTCTCTGTATTTCCCCAGTGACTACTAAGAATCTACTTAGAAAATGGGCCTTCAAAGGAGAGATGCCCTCTCCCATATTGAACTTCCACAACATTCTCTATTTCCCCAGTGACTCCAACAAGTCCTGACACATTGCTTTCTACGAAGGTTGCATAAGAGCCTGGATGACTCCTTGAGTTCAAATCCTGCTGCAAGCCCCTGTGCAATGAGGTCACCTGACAGCCCAACTGCCAGTGACCCTAGCAGGAGAAAGCAAGAGTTAAGGAAGCTGTTTTTCTTTGGGGGGTCACGCCGGCAATGCTCAGGGGCTACTCCTGGCTCTGTGCTCAGGAATTATTTGTGGTGGTGGTTGGGGGACCATATGAGATGCCAGAGCTTGAACCTGGGTTAGGTGCATGCAAGGCAAACACCCTACACGCTGTGCTGTCGCTCCAGCCCCCTTTAGCAGCTGTTTAATAAAGTAACACTCAGTCTTTAAAATAGGATGTTTCAAGCTGGAGAGCTCATACAGAGTTACAGTGCTTGCCTTGCATATAGCTGATGCAGATTCAATCCCTGGAACCCCTGCATGAGAGATTCCTGAGGGCAGGGCTATGAGTAAGCCCTGACCACTAGCAGATGTGCCCTGTCCCCTAAAGATGTGTTCAGGGGTTCACTTCTTCTGGGTTCACTTATATTTTGCTGCTTTGTCCCACTTATGTCCTTGGCTGGTGTCCTCTCTCTTTCAGGTTCTGTCAGTTGCCCACATCAGAAGAAATTGGTTACCCCCTTATTACTCTGCTTCTTCCTGTGAAGTTATTCTTTCTGAGCAGTATTACCAAGGAAGGCCTCTGCTTGGGCCTGGCTGAAGGCAGAAGCGAGTCCCTAGGCAGAAACCCCCTGATGCAATGTGCTTAGGCATGCCTCTCTGTCTCCTGGCCTTGCATTTTGAGTTTTGGATTCTTACTTGATTGATTCAAAACACCAAAACCTTAATGGTTTAGAATGTCACTAATTCTAATTCTGATCCTGGTGAGAAGCAGATGGTAAGGATGGTGGTGGTGGTATCCAGAGCACACTCTGCCTTCCCAGGAGAGGTCATTTAGAATCAGTGGTGCTGATGGTTGCTAGCTGCTGGCCAATTCTGCCCTGTGAGGAGTGTGTGCCTCTGTCTGATGGTAGATCTCTGTAAGCAGCCTGGCCTCCAGTGCCCTTTGGCATCCCTTCCACTGACACTCAGCATTTAGGCAGAGAAGCCAAACATCAGATTTCCTTCCTCCTGCTTCCTGCCTAAGTCCCTGTCCTCACAGCACTGTCGGGACCCTGCCGGGGTCCCCAACAGTGCCGGGTGCAAGTTCCCTTCTACCTCGCAAGCCGGCAGGGAATGGATGAAGACTCAGGAATCCGATGCAGTTTTAAAAGGCTTTACTTATCACAGGTTCAGGCATACAAATCAACAATAGGAAAAACCCTGTGCTTAGGATTCCTGGCTAGAACCCCAGCCACGTGTAGGCCAAAATGGCGGCCACCACGTGTAAAGGAAGAGGAGACAAAGACAAGACTCCCAAGAAGGGTGCGAGCTCACAAAGAGAGAGCCCAAAAAGAGTGTGAGAGAGGAAGCAGGCTAGTTTTATACCCCTGCAACTCAACCTCCCTCCCATTATTATGGAAAATGCCCTCAGGTAATTTCTCCCAGCATCTCACCTAGGCCCTTTTATATGCTAATGTCTTGAGCCAAGATCTGCCTGGAAAAGCCTTTATAGGGTAGAGAAAGGGGTTTCTGAGATGGCATGTCTCTGTACCAAAGTCTAATAGACTACACCCTTATCTGAAGCGATTTGCAGGAGGCAACCCAGAGCAGATCGCGGAGGCTCTTAGAGGAGTCCTGCAACACAGCACCAGTCTAGCCACCTTGCTAGGGTGCCTGGGACACTCAACTTGCAAGTGTCAGGAAACCAGCCTGTCCCTAGCCGTGTCTTTGGGAGAGAAATACTATTCTCAGGAGAAGCTAGTTCATCTTGATCCTTTGCTCAATCAGTGAAGGTGCTCAGGCTTCTGGGAAATGCTTATTATCTCCTCAGCTCAATAAATTATTACTCCCATTTGGCTGATAAGCAGGTCTCATTTTTGGAGAGGATAAATAACTACTGTGATGTTGATGGTGGTTCCCAGAGAGCACGTTTCTGATCCCAGTATCTGAGACATAGTCAACTCTTCACACCAGTATAAGGCTGGCACACTTACCTATTCTCCCTCCTTCCCTCCTCCTCTCTGTTTCTCTCTCTTCTCTCTCTCTTATTGAATCATGTGAGACATACTATTTACAAAGTTACTCATGATTGGGGTTCAGTCATACAATGTTCTTCACTACTGCACATTTCCCACCACCAAGGGTCCCAAGGTTTCCTCTCGCCAACTCTCCCTGACCCCCAGCCCGCCTCAATGGCAGTTTTATTCTCTCTCTGTGTGTGTCTCTATGTCTCTCTCTCTCTGCATTTCTCTCTATTTACTTTTGGGCATTATGGTTTGCAATATAGGCATTTAAATGCTGTCATGTTTATCATTATCCCCTTGTCTACTTTCAGCACTCAGTTCTTGTCCAGAGTGATCATTTCCAACTATCACTGTCATAGTGGACTTCTCTATCCAAACTGCCCTCCCCACTCCACTTTTTTTTTTTTTTGCTATTTGGAGACTATTCTTTTTTAACAATTTTTTAAATTATACCACCATGAGATATACAATTACAAAGATGTTCATGTTTGGGTTTCGTTCATACAGTGTTCCAGCACCCATCCTTCCACCAGTGCCCATTTCCCACTATCAATGTCCCCTGATTCCCCCTCTCCCTGGCCTGTCTCCCACTCTACTTCTTGTAACAAGCTTATAGCTGTGGGCCAGTCCTTGTGGCACTTGTTTCTACTGTCTTTGATTATTAGTCTCCTGTGTTTTTTAGTATTCCCAAAAATGAGTGAAATCATTCTGTCTTCTTCTGACTCTTCTCACTCAACATGATTCTCTCCATGTTCATTCATATATAAGCAAAGTACATAACTTCACTTTTCTTGGTGGCTGCATAGCATTTTATAGTGTGGATAAACCATGGTTTCTTTAACCAGTTCTTGGACTCTTGAGTTGTTTCCAGATTCTGGCTATTGTGAATAGTGCTGCAATGAACACAAGCATGCATTTTTATGCACATTTCCCGCATCCGCACCAGTATTGGTTGCTCTTGTTCTTTTGGATGTGTGACGTTATCTGTGCTGTGAGATGATATCCCATTGCTGTTTTCATTTACATCTCCCAAATGATTAGTGATATAGAGATTTTTTCCATGTGCCTTTTGGATATTTAAATTTCTTTTTTGAGTAAATTTCTGTTCATTTCTTCTGCCCATTTTTTGATAGGGTATGATTTTTTTCCTTAGGCAGTTCTACCAGGGCTTAATATATCTTTGATATTAACTCCTTATAAGATGAGTACTAGGTAAACCATTTTTCCCATTCCATGAGCTGTCTCTGTTCATGATCACCACTTATTTTGAAGTACAGAAATTTCTTAGTTTAATGTCGTTTCATTTGTTTATTTTTTCTTCCACTGGTTTGGTCATCATCTTTGAAGATGCCTTTAGCTTCAATGCCATGGGTTCTGCCTGTGTTTTCCTCTCTGTGCCTTATGGAGTCAGGTCTAATATTTAGGTGTTTAGTCCGTTTTAACTGACTTTTATGCCTGGCTGACAATACTCTTTTCTTTCTTCCTTTTTTTTTTTTTTTTTTGCTTTCTGGGTCACACCCAGAGATGCTCAGGGATTACTCCTGGCTCTCCACACAGGAATTACTCCTGGTGGTGTGTGGGGGGACTATACAGAATGCTATAGTCAAACCCGTGTCAGTCGAGTGCAAGGCAAATGCCCCATCCGCTGTACTATCACTCCGGTTGTACTCTTTCAACCTTGTGTTCTCTGATTCAGCAATCCACAGTCCTTCAAGTTTATTCATGTAAGATCTGAGATAATTATTGTTTTTTTTTCCTACCATTCTCTTTTGTTAGTGTAATGAGCAGGGGAAACATGCACACTTTTGTGGTGGTGCCTGCATACATCCTTGCTGTAGTGTTCATACTCATACTCACTAGATGCAAACACCAGACCACCGTGTACATGTACCATTATTTGGTGTTTGTATACATCTGGTGGTGATGCACGGAGCTCACTCTGATGTGGTGCCAGGACGAGGGAGTCCCCATGTTAGAGACACTTAGACTGTGCTTGGTCCATGTGGGCAGCACCAGGGATCCAGTGTGAGCCCCACCTCTATCTTCAAAGCTACTGAACCATTCCTAGGTCCAACTGGGAAAATGGCTAGAAGCAAGCATGGCTTGGAGAAAGAGAGTCTTCTAGCATGTGGGAATGGGTGGAAAAGATTTTGAAACCAGTTTTTTTTTTACTGCCCATACTTTTAGAAATGAAAAGTAAATATAAAATGATTGTATTTTTGGAGAACGTGAAGGAGACAAGAGGTGATCCTGGTGGGTCCCCCACCCCCAAGCAGAGCTCTGCTAGCTCTGTTTACAGCAACCTGTCCAACGTTCAGGGATGACTTTGGCCCTGAGAAAAGCAGTGACAGTCACATCTGGCAGGCAGTTGTTTTAGTGCTCAGTGGATTAAAGGCTTATGGGCCTGAAATGGACACCAAAGACATAGGCTACTTCCTACAGAAGCTGAGTTCATGGCAAACCAGTATCCATATTCTTTCTTGAATGTCCCCCTCTAAAAGGACATTCTTCACAGTGCCAAATGCATTAGCGATGCTGAAAATGGCATTTTGCAGCCAGAAGCAGGTGGGAATGACCTCCAAATATGTTTCCATCCCTAAAAGTCTTGAATCCCATAAATTCTATAGTTTAATCTTTAGAGAAGAAACCGCCAATGTCATTAAAATAAGAGTCCAGCTACTATTAGCTATGTTCAGCATCAGATTCTCAGAGCTGCCTATTACCAATATCCTGACATTAGTGATGGAAATGTGGTTTGATAGCAACATTAAACAGTCTGTATCTCTTTAACTTTGTGCCCTTGAACAGCAGGAACTGGCACCTGGGCCCTCTGCCCAGTAGCTCAAGGCACTGTTTCCTGGAAACTTTGGGGTTTTAGTCTCTAACCTTGCTTCCCCGGTGGTGTGGCCAGAGATGCTTTGGCCATATTGGTCAATGTGGTCCTATTCCACATGTTTGTGTGCGGACGTGGTTTCCCATGGACTGTGACTGCTGGTGGTTGGGCATTTCTGCTTGCTTTGTATAATGTTTCCGATCCATGTGGCTGTAGTTGAGCAAATTGGGAGGGGTGTTCGTAGGATGTGGTGCCAGGACAAGGGACTCCCCATGTTAGAGACACTCTGACTGTGCTTGGTCCATGTGGGCAGCACCAGGGATCCAATGTGAGCCCCACCTCCATCTTCAAAGATACTGAACCATTCCTGGGGTCCAACTGGGAAAATGGCTAGAGTCAAGCATGGCTTGGAGAGAAAGAGAAAAAACTCCCCTTTAATCTTTCCTTAGAACAGATATCTATAATTCAACTCATGTTCTCAACATGAAAACTATTCCTGGAACTATTCCTGGCTCTGTGCTCAGGAGGAACCACTGGTCGGGCTTGTGGAACCATACTGTGATATTGGGTATGGTGTCACACACTTACAAGGCAAGTGTCTAACCCCTGTGTTACATATTGACCCCAAGTAGAAAAGAAATCACTCAGTTGGGGAAACATGAGGAAACACTCTGCTAGGCTCTGCTGGTGGTATCCAGAAATAAATGGCACCATGTAACCAACTCAAGTATATGATGAAGCAAAGGAGAGGAGGGTGAGCAGGGAATGGAGTGGGACTGAGGAGAGACTAGAAGAGAATCATGCCTAGATCCAGAGGGGAATGCCTGGAACAGGGTCATAATCTGGGCAAAGTCAGAAGGTCCCAGAGGAGTGGGGCTCAGGGCCAGGGGAAGTTATCAGCAAGGTAACTGAGCAGAAGCACCCTCAGGAAGGGCTGGGGTGTGGAAGAGTGGTCTGGAATCAAGGGAGTTGCTTCTCATCGTAGGTGCTGCTGTAATGAGGATAGCGTGGTATGAGTATGATTATGGGGGTGTGTTGTGCGTGTGTGTGTGTGTGTGCATTTGTACTCACACCCACGTGCATGCTTCAGAAGTAGCAGTGGGAATAACTCAGTTAAAAATTCAGGACCAGAAACAGAGTTGAGAACATGAGTTGAATTATAGATATCTGTTCTGAGGAAAGATTAAAAGGAGAGTTTTCTTCTTTTGTTTTGTTTCTCTCTCTGACTTTTAGTTTTAAGTAGGTCACTGGAACTCCAGTAGGTGGAAATGGCAGGTCAGTGGAAGTGAGGTCATAAGAGCAGCATTCTGGAATTTTCTCCCCTCTGCCCCTCCTCTGTTCCTCACTGATCATTTCAAGCACTGAAATGCACTGATCAACTGCATTTTCATCCTGTTGTTTTTATATATATTTGTCTGTTGTAATTATCACAAGGAGTTTAGAGATGATTGGTATGTAGCGTATTTCAATGGATAATTGATTTGGGCAAATTCACTGGAGACTAATGAACATGTTTTTCTCCTTGGATTTGCAGAGTCCATATTCCTGGGGAAGAGCTGCATATTGACCTGGTTACTCTATTTCTTATTCATCAGTCCTTTCATTGTGTTCTTTCTGATGCTTGTGCTCCTCTACTTATTATATTGGAAAATCAAGAAGTTGACAACCCAGAAGTCAAACCCACAGGAAAAGAATTCTCTCTTAGAGGACAAGAAAATCACAGAGAAGGAGCAACTGTGGAAAAGAGTAACTGAAGAGGATAAACCCAGAGAGCTTCGCAAGCTGTAACCCCCTGAAAAGAGTATAGCATTGGCATTGCTTTAGCTAATGACTATGAATCCTGGTTTAACTCTCTGTGTCTGTGGTCATGAGAATGTTACCTAGGGACACTTACTGATGGAATTAGGAGGTAACTTGTATTGAGAGTTTCTTAGTCTAGAACCTCCTCTATGCCATACTTTCCCGAGAGATAGGTAGCACTCTATTACACCATTTCACATTTGCCACACTTCATAAGGTTAGTTGGTTTGGTTGGTTGGTGGTTTTGTTTGTTTTTAGCACACCAGGTGGTTAGCCTCTGGCTCAGTGCTGGGAAGAAACCTGGTAGTGCATGGGGGTCTTTATAATTCCTGGGATCATACCTGGGCCCTTGCATGCAAAGCAGGCCCTCAAGAGTTGGGTCCCACATTTGCAGATAGAGAGTAACCACACTCCCACAATTCCTTAGAGATTATCAGAGCTGGGGTAAATGGAGTCTCTGCTTGCCTCTTCCCTAGTTTGCAGCCCAGGAACCCTGGTCCCTTCTCTCTAGGTGGGAGATGTAGGAAAGGGCCTCATGTCAGCAAGGCGAAATAAATTGAAATTTTCTTTGATATCAAATCTGTCTCCCAACAAAAAATGGGATGCTGGCAAGAGAAATAGTACAACATGTAGGACACTTGCCCTGCACACAGCCAAACCAGGTTCGATTCCCAGTGCCCCATAGGGTCCCCTGAGTCCTACCAGGAGTTATCCCTGGGCACAAAGTGAGGAGTAAAACTTGAAATGGTACAGTGTGGCATAAAATAACCCCAAATTTTAGTAATGGAATGCCTTTGGGGCAGAATATTCACTTTCCTTCTCAGTCTCATTGCCTAGTGTCACTCAAGAGCAAATTGATCTTAGTTCTTTAATATTAGTTCTCTAATAAAATGAGAAAATATTCTCTCCCCTACATTTTCTTAGGAGAGAAATATTAGTTCTTTAATAAAATGAGAAAATATTCTTTCCCCTACATTTTCTTCTTCTTTACTCTTTTACGGAATTTTCCCTAAGACTCATTATATCGCTTCTAAGGAAACAGGTTGTTTAAAGGTTTCAGGCAACAGTGCTTCTGACAACCCCCTCAAGGGTGTCATGTCTCTCCTTCCACCCCAACAGCCAAAAGGGAATATCAGACTCCTGGTCCGGTCAATGCCTGATTTTCCTTGGACCTGGCAGAACTGACTACAGAGGAAAGGAGGTGATGGCAGTGATTTGGGGGGAGAAGGGGTTAATGGTTTGTCTCCTGCTCTAGCAGGTATTTGGGACATGGGGAGAGCAGACTCTCTGTCTGGTTTCTCAGGGTCCTCCATCCTCAGCCAGGAGAGTCCAAAAGTTTTAGGGTTTGTGAGCACCATGACTTACGGCTTCCATCACTGTCCCAGAGGAGAAACAAGCCATCCCCACAGTGTGAGGTCCCTCACCTCTGGTTCATTGGCTGTTTGGGCTGAGTCCCAGTCTTGAAGCTGTTGATTTGAAAATCAATCAGTGCAACCTAACAGACTTGAGAAACACACATTTATTTATTGTCCATATGACCAGCCGTGTTGCTTTAATACTCACTGATTTGCATTTCCAAGGAGAGCAATTTATTTTTAATTATTTTATCAGGCAAACAAGTCCTATCCAAACATAATTAGTTTCTTTGCAAGGGATTATTGGTGTCTATGAGAATTCCCACTGTAGATCTATTGGTTCTTTAAATTTATCTCCCTTTATAGTCTTGTTTGAAATGCTCCAAATGTTTCCTACACATGCCAACACATTTGTTTCTTTTCTCTCAGCCAAGGGAATATATTTTTTTAGAAAAGAAAGCTAAAATTAGACTTCTTAGAAAGTTTAATGCCCTCCACTATTATTATAGAAAGCTGTATTTTATTTTATGTTCTAGAGCAGAGTTATCTACCTTTATTGGAGAGGGAGTTATTAGGAGCCAATAAGTACAAAGATGATTCTAAAAGTGACAATTTATTCCTTTCAACTATTTCCAAGTAGATAAGAGATCTATTTATATTCAATATTAAGGTCAAAGTTTTATAAAGTTTATCTGAAAGATGATTTTTGCCAGTAATTAGCAGACAGGGTTGGAGAGAGTGGGTGGTCAACCTAGGTTCAACCTAGGTCAACCAGGTCAACCTTGAATGTGGTCAACCTAGGTTCTAGTTTAGCATTCCATATGGTCCACGGAGCACTGACATCAGTGATTCCTAAGTGCAAAGTCAGGAGAACCCCCATGAGCATTTGCAAGCTGTGGTGCCTCCACCCTACACTGCAAAAAAAAGTAAAAGAAAAAAATCATGAGACGTAAATTCTCTTACAGTTGTGTCATATTTGTCCATCATTCCAGAGTTAGATGGTCCCCTCATGCAAAAAGGGGCTGTTACCTCTGTTTACCCATAAAAAGAAGTTGAGGGTCCCAGACAGGGCTCAAAAGGGCTCAAAGCGCATGAACATTGTATGTATGAGAACTGAATTTGATGTGCACAAAGTACAAAAGCAAAAAGGAATGAAGGAATAAAAGAAAAGAGGAGGGACTGGGGTGATAGCACAGCAGGGAGGGTGTTTGCCTCACATACGGTCAACTTGAGTTCAATCCCTGGCATCCCATATGGTCCCTGGAGCTCTGCCAAGGGTAATTACTGAGCAAAGAGACAGGAGTAACCCCTGAGCATCACTAGGTGTGACCCAAAAAGCAAAAAAAAGGAAGGAAGAGAGAGGGAGGAAGGAAAGAAGGAAGGAAGGAAGGAAGGAAGGAAGGAAGGAAGGAAGGAAGGAAGGAAGGAAGGAAGGAAGGAAGGAAGGAAGGAAGGAAGGAAGGAAGGAAGGAAGGAAGGAAGGAAGGAAGGAAGGAAGGAAGGAAGGGAAGGAGGGGAAGGAGGGAAGGAGGGAGGGAGGGAGGGAGGGAGGAAGGAAGGAAGGGAGGAAGGAAGAAGGAAGAGAGGGAGGGAGGAAAAAGAAACTGGAGCTCATTGAGACTGGAATTTATGTGGGATCATGAGCCACATGCAGAAAAGTGAGTTCAAAAACAGATCTGATGACAGTAAGCCTTGATGTCCTTCCACAAAGAAAATACTGTGCTCGAAAACATCATTATGGGGGAAAACTGATCATAATAAAATTCACCTCACATGGTCGTTATGACAATCAAATCAGATATTTACATGGTCTTGGTCACTATAAAGTATCTTCAAATATTACGGGATGACCCAGGACCCCGAGAATTACAAACATGTGCCCTCCTGAGTGATTTCCTGTTGTTCTCTTCAGCTGTCCAGGCTTCTACTGTTTTTTCTTTTTGGGTCACGCCCGGCAATGCTCAGGGTTTATCCTGGCTCTGCACTCAGGAATTACTCCTGGCGGTGCTCGGGGACCATATGGGATGCGGGATCGAACCCAGGCCGGCACAGGCCGCGCGGCAAGGCAAACGCCCTACCCGCTGGGCTATCGCTCCGGCCCGCCAGTTTTACTGTAACGGAGATGCTGGAGCATAGGGGATGCCAAATAGCATCTGATTCAGTGGTGAGCAAGGAAAAGCAGCAATCCTTGTTCTGTCTTTGCAACACGTTCTAGACTGCAAACAAGTCAGACACTGTCTGTGTTCCCATATCTCTGATGAGTTCTTGTGGAAACAATTTCTTTAGCTTCTGCCCAGTATCTCCTTCCATGCAGTCCAGACATCAGCCAGCCTGGGAGAGGTCCAGGAGCCAGACCATGCTGTGCTCTTCCATTCTCCCAGGAACCTTGGTGCTCTCAGGAACCTCAGTGCTAATCTGTCAACTCCCTTTCCTTCCTTCAAGGGGAACAATGACAACTATGCTCCTGGGGACTCTCCCCACTTGCTGAAAGCTCCACAGATGACTGCATTCCTTGTAGCTTCTCTTATGTTGTGTAGTCATTTTCAACTTAACAAGATAAAATGCTATAGGAACAGGGAAATCATGGACTGTCTCACAAGGCAGATGTTTGAACTAGATTTCCTAGGTGAGGACATATGAGAGAAGTTAGGAAGAGCAGAATTTGCATTGAAGATAGTCCATGGATAACAGTGCAGAGAGGAGCTTGGTTTGATTTAAATGCCAGATTTAAGGAGGGGGCAGTGAGAGGTAAGTATGGAAAGGTAGAGCAAAATTATGGAGGCAGGAAAGAGTGGGAAAACAGATCTGCAACTTGCATAAAACCTTGGACTTTAGTGGACAAAGGCTGAGTCATTGAATGTTATGTAAGTAATTGTGCTTTAAATGAATTTCAAAACTTTGAAATTCAAATTTCAAAAACATGAAATTGTCACCAAAAAGGGTGACAGTTGGGATTGGGATGTGAGACACAGTAGTACCAATGCTGAGCAGGGCAGTCAACCTCAGAATACTCTCTGCTCTTTCCTAACTTGAATAATGAAAATGATACCAATGTTGTAAGGAGTTGAAGAACAAAATAACATTATCAGAAAGTTTCAAGTACCATATCAAGCTCCTAGAAGGAGTTAACACACACACACATACACACATATTAGTTAACTACAACACAGCTCTATTTCTGCTGAATATTTGTCAGCCTAATTTTTACATATTTGTTAACCTAATTTTCTGCTGGTAGTAGAAAGATAAGAGAGTTCTATATGTTCATTCCCTTAACCAACTTTCCTTTACTTATCTTTGAATGCATGCTTCACATTCAGCCTGATTATTAGAAACTTAGAGTTTCTATCATATCATCTCTGAATTGAAGTTCCCTTCTGTACTGACTCTGACTGCCAAATAGGGATGTTTTGATTAGAAGCATAATTATCACATTAAGAGCATTCACTGAGATGGAAGACCACTTTAGATAAGGATAGTTATTAACAAGTTCCTATGTTGTAAATAACCAGTAAATAAAAACCCAAGTTCTTAAGTATTTATGAACATAAATAATGATGTGGGTACAAAAACACTGGCTTTCATTTCAAATAGCCTTAATCAATAATGCCATTGCTAGATAGGCTTATCTCACTAGTCTCCCATCTGACACTCAATCACACCAAATGACTTGCTGCCTCCTCGTTCTGTTCCTGATTTTCTGCCCTTCATTTCAGAAATGTTTTTCTTTATATAATCCAACCCCTTGGTTTAAATGTCTTCAATATATTTAAATTGCCCAGGGTGATCACATAAGATGCTTCTAGGGAGAAAAAATTTTTTAGCTCTTCTATCTGCATTGGACTGGATGCACAGAGAAAGTTATCATTTGAGCCCCAGTATAGGGGCATTCTTTCCCATTCATGCCCTTTGATGAGTTTCAGAATCTTCTCTTGGGTCCTGTCCTCTAGACCACACTCTGCTGAGAGGTGTTTCTCTATGGTCTAATGTGTATACACGGAAATTACAGGGAGAGCAGAGGCTCTGGAAACTGTCAATACTCCTTATAAAGGTCGAATCCTACCACCTCACTTTTATTATGAACGAAGTTTGTTCCTCATTGTTAAGTGTTTTCAACTCTTCAGAGTTTTATATAGCAATCAGTGAGAGTCCTAGAACTATAGAACAAAGATAAAGTTATACGTGAAAATGTGTGTATGTATATAATGTTCATCTTTAATTAGAATCTATCAAACAGTCCTTTAGGTATATAAAAGATACATTGCATTTCAGGGACCAGACAGTTAAAATAAGAGAAAATCATAGTCATTCTATAAAAACTCCTTATGGAATTTTCTTCTGAAGACTAAAGCAATCAAAGAGAATATGCTGTTAAAGTTGCTTTAACGAATATGTTTTATGAATATATCATTAAAGTCTCTCAAATTCATCCTCTTGCTATTGTATCTGGTAACTAAAATGTATTCATTTACTGAATATATCATTGAAGTTGCTCAAATTCATCCTAGAAGTGCTTGTGCCTGTTAACTAAAATCTGTTGGAGCTGGAAGAATTCAGTGCTTTGTAACCCCTGAAACACACTCTGAAGCCACTGATCTATACTAAAATGTTACAAACCAAAACAACCTCTCATAGATATACTTGCTGATCAAGGTCATGAAACAATTTGCCTAAATTCTCTCCTGCAATCTTTAGATTTTGGCACTGAAAGTGTCTGTATAATAAACCTTGGATTAATGTTTGTAAAATGTGAGAAAAAGATAAGGAATCATGTTTGTTTTTCTACATAATGATTCAGTTATTCCATCAGCATGGATACAAAAAGGGCATACTTACCCCCACTGCGGTAGCATCTGAAATACAAATGAGCCAAACGTATGAGTGCACTGGTTAAGAAATCTATACAGATTTTCAATGGAGATGAGTGCTACATTGAATTACAACTAATCATGATTTAATCACAGTTTAGTATTAGTATGATTTTTTACAGGAATGCAGGGTTGGTTTCATGTTTGAAATGCAATTTTGCAATTCACTAAAAGAATTTAAAAAATCACATCAGCCCCCTCCCTCCCTTCCCCCACACACACCTCAGGTGCATTTGGGATAGCTCCGTGGGACAGTTCCACCCACAAATCCGGGGAAGTTCAGAGGGGACCAGTTACCTAGGGGGATGCATGTTTGAGTCAACCCTGTCGCCCAGCCCTGCAGCCTTCCACCCCCAAATTTCAAAACTGCGGGACGCACTAGCATCTGCGCAAAGAACCTACTCAACAAAAATCTACATAGAGGTAACATAGCATTCAACATGCTATGACACAAAAACTCCATAAAGAGCCTAAACATCCCTAAGTGTTCATTATAATCACACGAGAACACACAATTTGCAACCGTCAAGGTAGCAATGGTAAGTCAATGCAGAACTCTACCAAGCTCTGTTAGTGAAGTCACTAACCAAATTGAGGCAAATAATTATGATGAGCTATATAATCTTCCTGAGAAGGAACTCCACAAGGAACTGTTAAAAATGCATAAGGAGCTCAAAGAAGCAATGGAGCAGAGTCAATAAAATACAAGAGGAAATAAGAACAGAAATTAATAAAACACAAATGAAAATACAAACAGAAATGACAGATATTAAAAATGTGATAGGTGAAATGAAAAATTCACTAGTCAGTCTCCACAGCAGAGTAACAACTGCTGAAAAAATAATTAGTGATCTTGCAGAGGAGATGCAGAGACTCTCTAGACAACATCAGAAGATAGCAAAAAGTCTCACAATTAATGAACACAGACAACCTAGACATCAGAAGATGGAAAAAAAGACTCACAATTAATGAACAGGCAACAAGAGATAATCAGGATGAAGTCAAAAAGGAACAACATAAGGATCATTGGGTCCCAGAGGGGCGGAAGGAAAATCCTGATGAAGAAACAACTGTCAAAGCCATCATTGAAGAGAAGTTCCCGGAATTAAAGATAGCTTGTTCCCAGATTCAGGATACCGGCTAAAGGAAATCCAAATAAGAATACTTTAAGACATGTCCTAATTAGAATGACAAAAACCATAGATAGAGATAGAATACTGAAAGCAGCAAGATCAAAGAAGGAAATCAAATACAAAGGAGCATCCCTAAGATTCACAGCAGACTTCTCAGATTAAACACTCTGAGCCCAAAGACAATGGTGGGATATGGCAAAAGACTCAATGAAATGAAAGCTTCACCAAGAATCTCTACCCGGTAAGACTCACATTCAGATTTGAAGGAAAGAGAGACACATCATGGATAAGCACCAATTCAGGAACTTCATAGACTCAAAACAAACTTTAAAATAAGGACTGAAGGAACTGCAATAACAAAAGACAAACCCCAAAAGCACAACAATCTTATTCAGGAAGATAGCACAAAATACCATACAACAATCTCTCTCAATGTCAATGGCATAAATGCACCACTGAAGAGACAGAGTGGCATTGAATCTGTACAGAGCTCTAGGGAGTATTACCATTTTGACAATGTTGATTCTCCCCATCCATGAGCAGGGAATATTTTTCCATATCCTTGTGTCCTCTTTTATCTCTTGGAGCAGTGTCTTGTAGTTTTCTTTGTACAGGTCCTTTACACACTTGGGTAAGTTGATTCCTAGGTATTTGATTTTCTGTGGCACAATTGAAATGGAATTGTTTCCTTAATATCCCTTTCTTCTCTTTCGTTATTTGTATATAGGAAAGCCACTGACTTTTGGGTGTTGATTTTGTATCCTGCCACTCTACTATTGTTTATTGTAGCGCCTATTGTTTCTAGGAGTTTTTTGGTAGAGAGTTTAGGGTTCTCTAGGTATAATATCATGTCATCTCCAAATAATGATAGCTTGACTTCTTCCCTGCCTATCTGGATGCCCTTGATGTCCTTTTCCTCTCTGATTGCTATGGCAAGTACTTCCAATACTATATTGAATAAAAGAGGTGAGAGTGGGCAACCTTGTCTTGTCCCTGTTCTCAGGAGGAAGGCTTTCAACTTTTCCCCATTTAGAATGATGCTCGCTGTGGGCTTTTGGTAGATGGCTGTAACTATCTTGGGAGATGGGCACTGGTGGAGGGATGGGTGCTGGAACACTGTATGACCAAAACCCAAATATGAACTTTTTAATTGTATATCTTTATAATTGTAAAAATAAAAAATATTAAAAAATCAAAAAACAAACAAAAAAAGAGGCAGAGTGGCAAAATGGATTAAAAAACTGAATCCAACATTCTACTGCCTACAAGAAACACATCTGAACAATTAATGCACACTCAAAGTCAAAGGCTGAAAACAATTCTCCAAGCAAACAACTCCTCCAAAAAGGCTGGGGTAGCCATACTAGTATCTGACAACAAAGATTTCAGGCGGAAAAAGGTCAGAAGGGACAGTGAAGGCCATTTCCTAATAATTAAGGGATATGTATATAAGGAAGAAATCACACTCCTAAATGTATATGTACCCAACAAGGGGCCAGCAAAATACCTAAAACAACTGCTAATAGACTTCAAAGAAGACATTGACAGTAACACAGTTGTACTTGGAGACTTCAACACTGTACTATCAACTCTTAATAGATGGATGAGACTGAAACTCACCAAGGAAATCCTGGCTCTGAAGGAAGAAATGGAAGAAAAGAGCTGGTAGATATATATAGTGCTTTTCATCCCCAAAAAGCTGAATACACATTTTTCTCCAGTGCTCATGGAACATTCTCCAAGATAGATCACATGCTGAGCCATAAAACATACCTCAATAAAATAAAAAGATAGAAATTGTGTCAACTATCTTTTCAGGCCATGATATATTGAAAATAGAAGTGAACCAAACACAAAAACAGAGAGTCAAGACAAACACCTGGAAACTGAACAGCTCACTACTGAACAACCAGTGGGTCATAGAAGAAATCAAAGGAGAAATCAAACGATTCCTGGAAACAAATGAAAATGAAGACATGAACTATAAAAACGTGTGGATACAGCAAAAGCAGTATTAAGAGGAAAGCTCATAGCTCTGCAAGCATCCATCAGGAAAAAAAGAAAGGGCCCACATAAATAACCTGACTTCAAAACTCAAAATATTAGAAAAAAGACCAACAAAAGGAGCCCAACCCAGGCAGAAGGAAGGAAATAATAAAACTCAGAGAGGAAATCAATCAGCTGGAAACCCAAAAAGACAACCCAGAAGATTAAGAAACCAAGACCTGGTTCTTTGAAAAAATAAACAAGATCGACAAACCACTGGCGAGACTTAAAAGGAAAGGGAAAGAGAGAACCCAAATAAATAGAATCAGAAATGAAAAGGGGGATATCATAACAGAAACCACAGAAATCCAAAAGATCATCAGAGATTACTTTGAGAGTCTGTTGCCACGAAACATGAGAACTTGGAAGAAATGGATAAATTCCTGAAGTCCTATAACCTCCCACAGTTGAAACAAGAAGACCTGAAATACCTGAAAAGCCTATCACCATTGAGGAAACTGAAGAAGCAATTAAAAAGTATTCCCAAACACAAAGCCCAGGTCAACATGGATTCACTAGTGAATTCTTCCGAATCTTTAAGGAGGACCTACTGCCAGTCCTTTCCAAGCTCTTCAAGGAAATAGAAGAAACAGAAACTCTCCCAAATAGCTTCTATGAGGCACATATCACCCTGATACCCAAAACTGGCAGAGACAACACAAAAAAAAAGAAAACTACAGACCAATCTCCCTGATAAACACAGATGCTAAGATCTTCAACAAAATACTAGCAAACAGAATCCAAAGACTCATCAAAAAGATTATACATCATGAGCAAACAGGATTCATCCTGGGAATGCAAGAATGGTTCAACATCCACAAATCAATCAACATAATACATCATATCAATAAGAGAAAAATATAAAAACCATATGATCATATCAATAGATGCAGAGAAAGCATTTGACAAGATCCAGCACCCATTCATGATAAAAAACCCTTCATAAAATGGGAATTGAAGAAACCTTCCTCAATATAGTCAGAACCATCTACCAAAAGCCCACAGCTAGCATCAAACTCAATGGGGAAAAATGAAAACCTTCCCCTAAGATCGGGGACAAGACAAGGTTGCCCACTCTCACCACTTCTATTCAATATAGTGCTGGAAGTACTTGCCATACAATCAGAGAAGTAAAGGACATTAAGGGCAACAAGATAGGCAAGGAAGAAGTCAAGCTATCAGTATTTGCAGATGACATGATATTATACCTAGAGAACCCTAAACTCACTAAAAAATCTCCTAGAAATAATAGAAACCTATAGTAGAGTGGCAGGCTACAAAATCGATTCCCAAAAATTAGTGGCTTTTCTATATACAAATAATAAAAAGAGAAGAAAGAGATATTAAGAAGACGATGCCATTCACAATTGTGCCACAGAAAATCAAATAGCTAGGAATCAGTTTAATGAAGAGTGTAAAGGACCTTTAATGAAGAGTGTAAAGGACCTTTAATGAAGATGTAAAGAAAACTACAAAACACTGCTTCGTGAAATAAAAAGAGGTCACAAGGAAATGGAAACACATTCCCTGCTCATGGATTGGAGAGAATTAACATTATCAAAATGTTACTACTCCCTAGAGCTTTATACAGATTCAATGCCATCCCTATAAGGATACCCATGACATTCTTCAAAAGAAATTGACCAAACACTCCTGAAATTTGTATGGAACAATAAACCCCAAGAATAGCTAAAGCAATCCTTGGGAAAAAGAAGATGGGAGGCATCACCCTTCCCAACTTCAAACTGTACTACAACGCAGTAGTATTTAAAAAGCATGGTATTGTAATAAAAACAAATATGTGGACCTATGGAATAGAGTTGAGGATCCTGACTGCCATCCTAAAATACAAGACCATTTAATCTTTAATACAGGAGCAAAAAGTACCAAATGGAGCAAGGAGAGCCTCTTCAACAAGTGGCGCTGGGAAAACTGGACAGTTACGTGGAAAATAATAAATTTGGGCCTGTGTCTAACACCATGCACAAAAATCAGATCAAAATGAATTAAAGATCTCAATATCAGACCATATTACATAAATCACATTAAAGAAAATATAAGAAAAACCCTCCACAACTTTGAAGCTAAAGGCATCTTCAAAGATGAAACACCACTAACAAAGCAACTAGAAGCAAAGATAAACATATGGGGCTACATGAAACTAAAAAGCTTCTGCACCTCAAAAGAAACAGTGACCAAAATACAAAGACAGTCCACAGAATGGGAAAAAATATTCACCCAATACCCATCTGATAAGGAGCTAATATCCAGGATATATCAGGCACTGGTAGGACTTTACAAGAAGTAAACAACCAACCCAT